>JANIEX010000768.1:0-20361 GCA_027627405.1 Leucocoprinus birnbaumii
CGCACCATATTTTTTCGCTAGCTCATGAAAGAAAATATCCTCATTCTCAGAGGGCATCATCCTGAAGTTGCAAGGATAGGTTCCCTTGGAGGCCCTGGAGGAAAGGGTGGATGCTTTTTTGAGAGCGTCCTCTTTGCCAAGACTAGAACGACTGCACATACTGCAAGAGAGAGCAGGGAAGGAGCCGCCATTGGCAATGAGGTTGAAAGATGAGCGTCTCCTTCCGCGGCGGAGAGGATATGGTCCACCTTAGGGTCGAACGGTCACATCAGTCACTGTTCCCATCACCTGTTTCGTGACTTGAGGATGACAGCCGAGTCCCTTTTCGATTGTGCCTCCCGTTTAGTTCAGGTTCACATATGCCAGTAGACGCATTCAACAGGCAGTCGAGCCAACTGGACAAGGGAAAGGGAAGCATCTCAGGCTCAAATGAAGGCATCAGATTGTATCCCAGGCCCGGATTGCTTGAGTCACAGCACATTTGCTTCACGAATGCCAATGGCTCGCGAGAGGTTTCTTTTGTATCTCCGTGATTGCCGATCTATCCAAAAAAGCAACCTTAACTTGCTATAAGTAAACGATGGTCGTTACCCTTCATCATTTGCTCAGAAACTCACCATGAACATTAGATTGTGGATACGATAACTCCAGATAATTGATCCGGGCTATTGATAGAAGTTCGTGATCAAGCTGTGCAGGTTCGGGAATCTGATCAAACTACGAATACGATCTATCTCCCGAAATGTCCAGGAATGCGCTCATTGAATTTATGGAGGACAATTCGCCGACCCATTGTGAGCTTGAGCACCCTACGGGTTTAACGGAGGCTAACTGTCAAGCCATTGTCGCGTTTGATCTCGGTTCTTGATATGAGCCGGCCTTTCTTTCCCGCTTCACGGTCATCGGCAAAGGCAACGATGACTACCACCATGTGTCGAAACGCAAGAATCTATTCGTCAGAGCCCTAGTAGACGAATCCTTATCTTCCGATGTGTCTTCAAACGCATCCACATCATTACAGGCTGATTTAAACAGTTAATCAGCCTCCTGGTGACTGAAGCCATCAACGGTCGCTTGCGGGGTCCTCCACAACCATATGCCAGTATATGAGGCGGAAAAATGACATCGTGTTATGATCTACTGATACTCTTGAGCGTCTCTAATCAGCGTCGCAGTGTTTGGCCGACGGGGCTTTATGGCACACTTGAACGGTTTGGGATGACTATGAGGGTAAGCGACATTAGTACCACCATTCTTGGAAAGAATTGGAGAATAATTCATACCGAACGCTGTGTTCAGTGTGCTTATTGTCGATATGGATCTCCTTGCCGTTCTCATCGAGACCAGGTGTAAGCTTGAAGCAATACAACATAGAAACGATGACTATCCAGATAGTATTTTCCGCGATATCCTTACCAGGACAGGTTCTGTTTGAAAAGGTCAACACAGCGATTTCTCGAATAGCCGTGCACAACTTGCCGTCGTCCGAACCCGAATGCGGGGCCTCGAGGATCTAGGGGTGGAGGGGTGCGACCCTCTCCAACTAGCCACCGGTCAGGGTCAAATCTCTCTGGGTCGGGGAACATGGTTGGATCGTGGAGCATCGCCCTGGATATTAGATAGGGTGAACTTGAGGTCTCAGGGGCAAAAAAATGGACTCCGAACCATGCATTAGCTATGATTGTGGTACCAGCCGGGAGGAAGTATCCATTATATGTGTCGTCCTGCGTTAGACGGTGCGGAACGCCTGCAAGGAGAGGGACTAAGCATCTACTGGAAGGAACCAGCTCTGCGCTTACCAACTGGTGTGGTCGCTCCCCATCTGAATTAAATAAGAAACATGAATTCAGTGATTGAATCTTCTGATGATTTGGACTCCGTCGCACCTGAACGTTTCGTTGATTATACAATGAATGAAGGGCAGTTTATCGCGATCAGAAAATTCGGGAAGACGATTCCTTCCAATGACACTATCGAGCTCAGCTTGAGCTCTGGCTTGGATTACGGGGTCGAGTACTAGCGCAATCACGGCGGTCATGAGTGCAGATAAGGTCTGGGCAAAATTCCAGTATCCATACATGAGCTGTGAACATCTCAATACCTAGGCTTCTGCACATACCGTATCGAATCCAGCTGCCCGAGTACCGTTGTTAGGTTTTGAAGTTCCTCAAAGATCCAATACACTGAAGCTCACCTGAGTAGGAATTTCCAGCAGTGTCTCTGATGCCCTCCTCGTCTTGAAACTTTGTTTCTTCCAGCAAAGTTGATGTATATGAAGGACGAGCCGTGCCTGCTTTCTGTTAAGACCTCAGCAGTATTCAGGTTGAAGAATCGGTGTTGAACAGACCATTTTTTCCTTGACATGGTTGAACGGTACATCGCGCATGGCAATGAGATCTTCCCGAGTTCCAGGAGGAAGTCGCTTGAATCCAGCGCCAGGAAGCCAATCTGGAATGAAGCGCACTGTATGGGATGAGGAACAATGGTAACCGTGATGGACGTTGATTCTTTCACAGTTACTCACGGGGTGGAATCAAGTCGACTATATGAGCACCAACCGCACCGGCGGCCGCAATTGTACGTCCTCCCTTAGATGCGACTTGAAGGAATTCATCATCAAAGGATTTTACTTCGTGACCATAAACGATCTCCATTATAACGGCCCCAGCTAAACTAGAAACTAGTTTAGGATCATTCATCAACCCCTGGGGAAGGACCCATACCGTTCAATGTGCTGTCTGTAATTATCAGGATCATCCAGTAGATCGTTTAACAAGCGACGAGCTTCTTTCAGTTGAATAGGATAGTAGTTTGGAAGACATTGCTTCGCGAAGTACTGAGAAAGGTATTTGCGATGACGTCTGAATTTTTCTCCATATGGAACTAGCGGAAGTGCCCAGTTCCAGCCAATTCTGAGATATCATACTTAGCAAGAGCAAGACGTAAGGGTTAGATTCACTCACACATCACCGGCCATGGGTACATGGGGTCGACAGGAATAAATGGCGCTCCGCTTATCCAACAGGTCATGTGCAATAGAGGCAGAGTTGATGACGATGACTGATTTTTGCATCACACTGAAGTAAATAATGTCGCCTGGGCCCAATTAACATTGGAAAAAGCGATAGTTAATTGCGCACTCACCATATTTCTTTCCCCACTCTGCATAGACCTTCCAGGCGGCGTCTGTCGGGACGTCGAACAGATTTCCAAGGAGGAAGTGGGGTTTTGGACCAGGTGGTAGATGCTTATTTCTGTTCAAGCTGAGTCTATAGGCAATGATAGTCACAGAAATGGCTAGGAGGTAGACTGCCCACATTCCAACGTTGATGGGCTGAAAAGGGGGTCAAAACCTTTATGTGCCGCGGGGTCATGGAATAATCTTCTATATCAGGTACGTTCTATGATGATCTTGAACGCCAACAAGATGGATGATTTGTATTCGTACCCGAACGGCCATCAATCCAAATAGGTTTTTTCCCTCGGGTGCTGTTTTTCGAATTTACCCTTCCGTGAAATCAGGAGGTTCAGATCTCACCTTTTTGAGCGTCCATCAGACGTTTATGTACGTATGTAATCGAGGTGATGAATTGGTTTCAATCGCTAAATTGGCTTTTGAGGCTCCGAGCCGGCCTGGCGCTCGTGGCGGTCAAGCATCGATATGCAACCCTTTGCTATAGAAAGGCGCAGACCCCGAGAGAAACGCCCACGTCCAGTGGCCTGTTGTATTCTGCGTGCAAATTGCATACATATAAGCGCCGAAGTTTCAAGAGTGACGGGAGGATGCAAGGAGGATGGGCCAGTGAGCCGAAGAACTCGGATTTTCCCGGCGCCGTCCCAAAATTGGAAAGTGGTCACTGCGGCCCCCCTGAGGAAAAAGAAGTTCTCTCCACACCATGACTGTGTAACGTTATACAACCCCGCTGGATCATCAGAGTCAAGTGGCTGGTTGGAACTAATCTGATGCATATTCTGTTCTGGCATGCCACCGCCGTTTTTCTCTCTTCCCACCAACAAGTGGGATGACTTCTATCAAGTCTGAGAGCCCAGTGGCGAGCAAAGAGGATGACTATGAGAATGCTGTATCCTCAGGAGACATATCCAAAGGGCCCCCGGAGACTGACATTTCTAGCGTCCGCCGGGCTGTCTTGCTCACGATCTTCTGCCTGGCTCTTTTCGTAGACGCCTTCATGACCAGTGCTATCGTTATATGTCTTGACAGTGTGCGTCCCAGCCCTCGCTTAACTACCGAGTATGCCTTGCTGACATTCTTCTAGATTGGCATTGACTTCAACCAACCAGCTTCTATCACGCAATGGGCCCTAACAGCCTATAATTTGACTTTTGGATCGTTCCTGCTTCTCGTACGCGTAACTTCACTCAGATGTGATGTCACTTTAACGCTTGTCTGCAAGGCTGGTCGCATCTCCGATATTTACCAACGAAACCTGTATTTGTTCTTGGATTCTTCCTGATTGGTGCCCTCGGAATTGGAGCAGGGTTCGTTCACAATATCATTGTGCTCATCGTTCTCCGTGCATTCCAAGGTATCGGCGCAGCAATGACGATTCCATCGGCCACCTCAATGCTCACAGCCGCTTTCACCACCCCTTTAGGACGCGGCATTGCTCTAACATTGTAAAGTGTCTTCGCTCATTGATTAACACGGGCTAACTGAATTCAGTTTTGCTGCGGCAGGAACCCTGGGACTTTGCCTGGGATTCGTCCTTGGAGGGATAATCGTCCAGTTTGCAACATGGCGCTGGGTGTTTTGGGTCGTTCCAATCATCACTGTACCACTCTCGGTTTTGTCTATGTTGATTAAACCGGGAAATCGGGCACGGGAAACAAAAGACACCAAGAAGATGGATTTTCCAGGGGTGTTTGCGCTCACCGGTAAGGGTTGTTCCATACCGCAAACATGTTCTCATGGGCACATCTCAGGATCTATAATTCTCCTAATATTTGCCTTATCTCAGGCTCCTATAGTCGGCTGGGGAACTCCTCGGGTGCTAGCACCCCTAATAATCGCTGTTTTCATGATGGCTGGCTTTTTCTTCTGGCAAAACCGCCTTCATGAAGAACGCGCCCTCATACCGTCAACAACCTGGTTCATACCAAATTTTACCGTTCTGACACTGGTCTCATTCTGCACTCAAATATATATGACGGGGCCAATTCTAGTCCTCAGCGAGTATTGGCCTACCGCATATGATTGGGATGCCCTGACCATCGGCCTACACGTGTGAGTGTCCTACCACGGGACAGCGGAAATTCTACCAATTATACACTTACCCAGACTACTCTAGTTTACCTATTGGTCTCACAGCGACAATTGTTTGTGTGATACTCCCTCGCTGGATCCTTCAGCTTCCCCCACGAATCGCGTTGATATGTGCAAACGTCATGTGCGGATGTTTCTCCATTCTTCTAGTATTTGCGTCGTCTAGAGACCGTTACTGGGGCTACACATTCCCGTCTTTTGTTCTCATCACCGTCGGCTCCTCTGCTGCGTACATGATCTCAAAGTCGGTCCTCTCTCACTTTTTACTCTTTACCTTGCTGAATTCTCTCCCAGCGTCGGCATCGTCACCTCCGTCCCTCCTGATTCCGCCGGAGTCGCAGCTGCCATATTCAATGCCGCACAGCAAGTAGGCGGTGCAATCAACGTAGCTATCATCTCGACCATTCTAGTTCAAGTCCAGAACCATCATCCATATCCCTCATACAAGGGCCCTTCTTCGGCGATGTGGTTCATTGTTGCACTGGGACTATTCGAAGTCGCGATGGTTGTGATCTTCTTCAAACCACAGAAACAGGCAGTGCGAGCCGAAAATGACATCAAGGAGTAGGATTACCAGTTGAGGACTACATCCTACTGTTTGCACGTGCACTATCCCCCCCATGTAATTACAAAATACGCCCATGTTGGCCAATCGAGCACTTCATACACCAATCTCGATCGAGCAATTATTGGCTTCCATTATGGACCTCCGTTGAAGAGTTGAACCTGAACTGTTGGCATATAATGACGCCCATAATCAAGCCTAGATCAGACCCTCAAGCCTAATTTCGGGCCTCCAATTTTGCCATTTCCTTTAAGTTTGCATCTGTGAAGGGTCACGTCTGCCCCGACCATCTAATCCCGAAGGATTTCGGTCGTCGCCCGTAGTATGTCCACAAGGGTTATGGCGACAGGCTCTTCGTTACAATCCCTACTTCTACTGTTTTATAGACCCTTGGAGGTACCGATTGTACAGATAACGCATATGACTCTTCAAGCAACTTTTCGCCGAGGCTCACCACTTATCAACGACACGACCCTTCGGTCTATTTCGTTCACTTCCGAAGGCCGTCACCCCTTTCAAACTTCCAGTCAACCCTTCGATAATTATGTCAGACAATCGCCAATTTTTAATGGGCGGTTATGAGCAGTACTTATTCAGTACCTTGTGCGATAATATGCACCTGCAATTTTCTCCTTTCGATATAATGTACATCACCGCCGTAAGTCTCTTTTTGCTCAATGCGATTAGAGTAGACCCTGCTACCCCCTCAATAAACCTCGAGAGTGAAAGCCAAAAAACCCGATCGGTTGACCGCCGTTCTAGACGAGCGTTCATTCAGACACACCGAGGCACGAAAGAACCTGTTCACTCGAACTGATTAAGACCCTTGAGCATTTCAAAAGCTACAGTCTCAAGACGGAAGCGTTGTACTAACTGCCAAGAAGCTGAAGAAGATCGGCAGAATTAACAGTGTAGCTACTAGTATCACCATTTGTTGAGAGCCACCACATGATATACACCTCCGACATCAGCGAGTGTTAGATTTCAAGCCGAAGAGATCATGTAAAACAATGGCTCAAAATGGCGGAGCTCGTTGGATGTGTTTCTGGAAACTGGATCAGTTTCAACAGCCTGGCCAGTAACGATTCCTCAGAGCGTGTGGCCATGGATGCGGTGCTCCCTTGTCTCCTGCGTCTATTTGGACAGACCGATTGTCACGTGAAATCTATCATACGGGGTTATCGCAGAAAAAGAAATATCATGGAATAGAATCCGACACTCAGGGACGGTCAACGCCTAGGCATCAATCTTTGTGTCTTTCTCTAAATTTTCCCTCACCACATCCACTTACGACGTGACTAGGTGTCCTCGCGGGTATATCGGAATTTTTGCTGCTGCCAATGTCGCATGCGCTCACTCCCATGCGAATCAGACCACGACTCAAGCAACGTAACAGAGTCAACCCCCGCGATGTAATTCGGCTATTCATTGGGGACTTTTTACTTGTATCAATCAGTACCGACTGCAGCTTTCGTCATACCGATAAATTCTTGATCATCAATCGCACAGCAACTCAATCGAGCTCAACAAAACGGGGCTCCATACTCCGTAGGAGCGCTTTCGAGATTTTGAGATGGAAGAGTCTGAGGAGGTCAGGATCTGAGAGAATTCATATTTAGGGACCCAATCGACTACCTCTTGAAAATAATCCCACCAACATGTATAGCCGACACGACCAGACCAAAATGCTTTACATTCCTGAGTATATGGCAAACTGGCCTTGGCCTCGAGCGATCAATCCACATTATGAGGAGGTTTCAGCTGCTTCGGACGCTTGGTTTCGTGGTTTCAATGCATTCACGCCGAAGTCGCAACTCGCATTCGACAAGTGTGACTTTGGTAAGTGCGTTTACTCAATTCCATACGCGTTATGAGTAAACCTCTTTGAAATCAGGGCGTCTTGCATCCCTTGCCTATCCCTGGGTGTCAAAGGGTGAGCATTCACTTATTATTAACTTACAGCGGGCTCAAGATGGATACCTAGAGCATCTCCGGACTGGTTGCGATTTGATGAATTTGTTCTTCGTGGTTGACGAGTATACCGACGTAGAGCCCGCCCCAGTCGTTCGCGAGATGGTGGATATTGTGATTGATGCACTCAACAACCCCCATAAGCCTCGTCCTGAAGGGGAAATAATTCTGGGGAAGGTTGCGCAAGAGTGAGTATTGCTTTGCTTACTCTTAACTCCGTTTACAAGCGAGTTCGAGCAGGTTCTGGCAGCTAGGAATGAAAACAGCGACCCCAACGGCACAGCGCCATATGGTTGAGAGCTTGACTGCCTATTTAGAGTCCGTAGTTCAACAAGCGGCTGACCGTGATGACGATACATTTCGTACAATCGAAACCTATCTTCACAACCGACGCCAAAACATCGGCGCTAGGCCGTCCTTTGCGCCTATGGAGCTGGATCTTGATCTCCCTGACCATGTGTTCTATCACCCGGTCATTTTAGAGCTTTCCGAGTATATTACCGACCTCATCATCCTTGGAAATGTCAGTGGTTTTTCTGATTTCCCGAAATGCTCCACTCACTTGCTCGTAGGACATATGCTCATACAATAAGGAACAGGCGGTCGGGGACGACAGGCACAATATTTTAACAATTGCCATGCGCCAATTCAACCTTGACTTCCATGGTGCCATGGACTGGGTTCTCAACTATCATGCGGAGGTTGAGATGAAGTTCCTGGACGGCTTGAAACGAGTCCCATCTTGGGGCCCTGATATTGATCGACAAATGAAACAATACCTGTATGGACTAGCCAACTGGCCTCGCTGCAACGACTGTTGGAATTTCGAGAGCGGGCGTTATTTTGGGAGCAAAGGGCGTGAAATACAGAAAACGCGTATGGTTCCTCTTCTTCCGAAAGTGGCCCCTTACATGGATAGTTCTCTTCGCCGGGAAAATGTTGTCGTGCCGTTCATCGATGAACTGCATAGTAGAGCGATACAAGTTCAGTAAATCCAAGAGAGACGTTTAGCAGCTAGCCTCGGAGGTTATCACGCCTTACGGCTTCTGGCCTGTTTGCCTCTAGAATATTTGAGAGAATACTCTGACTTTGATCGAATTAGCTAAGAATCATTAGACAGCTTACCAGCTGACGCTCTACTATTGCGCCCGACTTTGTAACTTATCAAAACATCTGTTGATCAATCTTTGATGTCAAACTCGCTGTGTGGGGCTGTTTGCAGCAAGATACTCTAAGTTGGCTCCTCCGGAACATTCAGATCGGCTTCTTCGTCTACAATAGTCGGAGTTGATGAGTTCTCTTGTCACACTACACATATAAATAGCAATCTCGATCCAGATCATTCAATGAATCAGCTACATAGATGAACGATCCACGACTACTAGAACGGTTGAACTTTTGAACGTTGGAGCGTGGAGTGTTCAGGTGTACTGCATGTAGAGTGTACATCGCTGTTTTGGTAGGTTTAGCTGATTCCCTCGTTGACACTGAACGTGTGGGTCGTGTTGCTTTGACATCGGAAGGGTTTGGGGAGACATAATCCCGTTGGTCTTAGTAGAGCTTTTAGAAAGAGTAGTGCGGTTATCATCAGGGACGAATCAGAATTCTGGTTTCTTGTTCTCTCAGAAGTCTACTCAGTTCGAAATGGCGACTGGCTTCCCTCTATTGTTGAGTGTGGATACAACAGGAAATCTACATCTTTGAACGTTTCGGCACACCAAGGATCAACTAGTGTCGGTCAGATTTTCAGAAATTCGCCCTCGCCCTCTCAAGCACTGCTCCAACATCCGAGTACCGAGGTGTCAATTTGCATTTGAACGGTGCCGGTCCACTAAGGGGTTCAGCATTGACGTTCGAACTCGTTATCAAATGAAACTTACACAGTAACGCCGGCATCCACCACGTCAGTTAGCGATGGTGTTATCTCATTACCTTGCTCGTCACGCGCCTTTTCGATATTGAAAGTCCACAGAAGGAGGGCGAAATCGATGAAAAGCGATTGGTTAGCGAAAGTCACGCCAACGCATGTGCTACTCGTTGTCAATCAGAATTCATGCTCTGGAAGGAATGTGAGATGACTAACCGCCTTCCAAATCCGAAAGAGCTATGTCCCAATGAATGCATATCCGGAGGAGAGATATCCTGAGTTTCGGTTTCGTCAAGGAAACGTTCAGGTCGAAACTCTTCCGCGTCAGGATAAATCTCGGGATCTCTGATGAGAATTAGCTCAGTTGAAGAAATACACAATCTGACATGCACCAACCTATTGATAGCCCTGATTGTGAGAGAATCACTTAATTGAGGCTGGAGTATTTTGGAGTAACGAGTCATCATACCAGATATTCGAAATAACAGTGGCGCCTGTCGGTTAGAATTAGGACCACGCAGGATCACATTCGCGCATACGATGCTAATCACCTTTCGGAATGAAATAACCATCGTACCAGTCATCCTGGATGGATCGGTATAAGGAACCACTGGTATCTAGAAAGATTGAGGCTTACGTGGTCTACTCGTCGAGGAATACCTTTTCAAAATGAGAGTTCTAATCAATATGCAGAAGGGGGTTCAGCTTACCCATAGGACCAGCGGGTCTCCAGCGTAAGAGCTCCTTGACAAGCGCACGGATGTACGGGAGGTGGGGTCGATCAGCGAAAGTTGGAATGCGATCGCGACCCACAACTGCGTCAATTTGAGCTTGAGCCTTTCGCATTATCTGTGGATAGTGTATCATCGCAATAAGGAAGTTTGAGACGGATGCTGTAGTCGTCTCTGCACCTGCAGAGCTAAGATTTTCAGTCATATTGAGCTAAGTAAACTTAGAGGGAGTGGACGACCATTAACTCACAACATGATACCGGCCAACCAAGCGGCTTCTTTACCAGTGAGTCCATTCCTATCTTTTGTCTCAATCAAAGAGGTCACAAATGAATTTTGTGCCTGACCCTCCGCCTGAAGCAAGAGAAAAACGGCCAATTATCAGCGCAAAGTTGGCCGATTAAGCGCTCATGCTTACCATCTTCTTTGCAACGTCCTTGTTGAAGCCTTCAAACATTTCAGATTCGCGTTGATGCCAGTCGAGTGCGTCTTGTTTCCATTTTGCCATCCACGTTGGAAGGTAGTTGAGGATCGGGAAGAGATCTACCATACTAGTTCCAGGAATGCAGGCATTGGAGAGACGGGCGGTATGTGCGTGAATACGCTTTACCAGCGGAATATGTTCATCGGTGATACGTGGCCAGCCATATGTTGCCGTCAAAATATTGGACGAAGTTGATCTAAAAATATGAGAGAAGCTCAACATTTCATTGAGAGAGCACACCTCTTGACAATTTCATCCCAATTCTCTGGGTCATCAAGGAGCTCAGAAACAAGGCGTGTAGCTTCACGTTGTTGAAGTGGCTGGAACTGCGGGGCTGCATTGGGTCCGAACGTTTCGTGGGTTACCCGACGCATGCGACGGAATCTGGAGTAGCGCATGATATGAGGTCATTCATGGAATGCACGTAGGGTAGAAAACCCACAAATCCCCATAGGATATGAACGAAAGCATAATACCGTTGCAGAGTAGCTCACCAGCCATGATGAAACGGGGTCTATGGCTGTAATTTGTGCCTCGTCTGTCTAGAATCCAGACGATATAAGATTCCGCGGCTGAAGAAGACGTTCGGATCCTTGCCTAATAGCTCAAAAGCTGATTTATGATCATTTAAGACAATAACAGGAAGGCCAGCGGCGTTGAAAGAAACCACAGGTCCTAAACCATGTCAATTGACTATGAGCAGCTGTTTCGTATCACGTACCGTATTTCTTAGCGAAATCAGCAAATCGTAGCCAAGGTAATTCTGTCGGCATCTGGAATACATTGCCCAATATCGGAAGGCCAGTAGGACCGGGAGGCATCTTCTGGCGCTTGAAGTATCCTCTCACCGAGGAAGCTAAAACCCATGCCAGCACAAGAATTGCAGGAGCGGAGTAAGCTGGCAGAGCCATCGTCCACGACCTAAGCTTAGAGGGAGGAAGGATCGATAGAGTAAGATATAAGTACAGGAATGCCGGTGTTTCCGGAGCTTGCCAACCCCCTGCCAACTTTCATGGGGGTGAACCACGCCTGAGTCGGCTGAGTGCTGAATTAGTTGCATCCTGAGACAAGTGAAGGGCAAATCCCGCCATCAGTGTCGCGATCTACGATCTTGAGCCATTTTCATCTAATCCCCCCCCAACTGGTGTTATGGGCGCTGCACTCTGCACTTTCGGACAAAGACAAGATAGGGTGGGGGAGAGGGGGTTTCAGAGTCAAACAAGTCGCGAATTTGATTGCTAACATCTCTCAGACTTGGATGAGTAGTTTGCACCCACTTGAGAGAGTCAGTGAACCATTGAGAGTGTTCAACGAATCTGGCAGATGGATCGAACGATCCATCGGAGGTTACGTGGGAATTGGTGTGACATTGAGATCAAACATCGTGTGGTTCATCGGCGACGGGGTACGTTGCCAATGGCCTCGGCTAGTAACTTGATCAGTCACCACCTGTCTAGAAAACCAGAGATGCCTGATTGACGATGGCTCCGTATCATGATGTTGATGGACAAAGTCTGCATCAAAACAGAGGCCGAATTGGGCACGCCACGATGTGATCAAAGTAATAAAGCCACTCGTTGAAGTCCTCCAGAACAGGTTCCACTGCCACTCATCCGGATGGCATTGCCAAACTTCCCAATTGACAAGGCCTATCTAATTGCCTCTTGGTGTGCGGCTGCACTCTGGGGTAGGTCTACTTTTCTTGCGCTAGAAAATCCCTAACTTGAGAGTCGCAGGGTCATTCACATTCATTTTCATATCATGCATGATTTCCGTCCTCGGCACTCGCTCGGGTCGTCCTCGAAATCTGGTAATTATCGGTGGGGTTATTATCATGTGAGTTATGACATTATCTAAAGGAAAAATAAATATCTGACCACGCTTGCCAGGTATGGGCTGGCGACGACGCACGTTTCCCTCACGTTGGTTCGCAACATCGAGGCTTTCATCGTGCATGTCCAAAACCCGGGACCGGTCCTGTATTTGGCTGATATTGGCCAAGGGATCAACCGGTCCAAAGACATGATTTATATTACAGAGGTATTTTCGTCTCGAAATCTGTGAGCTTGAGATCTCTAGTGCTAATCGAAAATATGCTGCTAGATTGTCCTGGGAGATAGCGTACTCCTATGGCGCTGCTTCATGGTCTGGAACAGGAACTACTATGTCGTAGCATTCCCTGCCATTATGATCTTAGGAACTGCTAGTAAGTTGCTATTGAGCTCACCGATGATTGGCTCTTATCATTCTACCCCGACAGTCTCCGGCTATGGCGCCGTTGGTCGTTATTTTACACCGAACCCTTATGAGCTCGCCTCAATCAAATGGGCGAAGGGAATGCTGGTCATATCCATGGTAACAAACATCCTTTTAACATCGCTTACAGCAGGAAGAATCTGGTCAGTACCTTCGAATATTCATGCTGCAGGCATAATTCTGATATGTGTCGGTACAGGAAGCTTTCAAGGGATTTCAGCGGGATGTCCTTCAGCACCTCTTCGATCCGCTATAACCACGTTATTCTCTTGATTGTCGAATCTGGAGTCATCATGACCATAAGCAAATCCTTGGAATTCATCCTTTTCGAGCTTTCTCCCCCCGATGGTCTTGTCGGGTTGAATGCTTTGTACATCGTCATGGACTGCATGCCACAGATCATGGTCAGTGAATATTTGTTGGCCAGCAGCGCCGTGATGCTTACCAGAATCGATCCAGGGTATCTGTCCAACCTTCATTATCATGTGTGTCAACAAAGGCTTCTCGACGACAGATCCCGAAGCATATACAAGCGGTGCATACGCACCAAGGGGGTCGACTGGTAGGCAATCTTCAACACTGCCTCTCCGAGTCTTGGCTAAACCAGGCATGGCGATTGAAACCACTACTGAGACTATCACTGTTCGAAGTGGGGGAAAATCGGATACTTTTGATTACGGCAAGTAAATCGCTATTCTTTGCGGTCAATTTAGTATAGTCGTCGATTCGAGTGGATCGTTACACTCAGATATCTTTGAATATTGCCGTATCGTATTTATTTGTGGCTCTTTAGCGATGGTCGTTTCATTCTTGCTCTGCAATAGTTACTGATGCTCTTGAATTGTAAATTCTATACCGTGGACTGTTATGCAATGGATATAAATTACTACACGTACCGTCTCCTCAAGTTCCTCAAGACTGACTTTAGGAATCAATGCTTTACGGACTCCGTGGACCTGATGTCGGACGTCGAGACTTTAGAGAGGAACGCCACCACGTAAAAATCATGGAGCTGACCGGAGTTAGCGTTTTGAGGAGCACCATGCGTGGTAAAGCCCCATGCTGTCAGACCTGCGGCCCAACTTCTTTGAGCATCAGAGCCAGCAGGAGAGCGCTGGCGAAACTTAGAAATAAGTTGTGGGCACGGAACAGAGACATAAGGCTTCGGATCTATTATGAAGGCTTTGGCGCGCTGAAGATGAATGTCAAGTAGCGGGCCAACGTCAGTAGAGATTCAACTGTCGACGGCGGTCGCGTTATCCCTGGGATGAAAGACACCAGGCAGTGAGGGAACTTTGTCGTAATGTAAGGTGAGATGAAGTGACCAAAGAAAGCCGCGAGAAGAGGAGTGCAAGAACAGGGAGTATGTATGCAAACAGTCGATTCGCTCGACGAGTTTATCTCGCAGCTGCTCATACATCAGGTGATGGCGACCCAAATCTAAGGAATGCATCAAGCATTAATGAGCGCTAGTTGTATATAGAATTGAGAGGCTCCTGATGGGGCTGGAGCGGAAACGACAATCAAGCATCATGTTGCTCAGTCGACGATCCAATGACTGTGTAGTTTACCTCTGCTCGTCGACCGGCTGCTCAGATTAAACCTGAAGGCTACTATGGCACGATGCGCGATCCATTCGAATTCTGGTCCTGGCCTAGCTTGACATGAACAACGATTAGGTCCATTGGAGCTCTTGAACGAGCTAAATCCAAAGAAGTCCCACCCAGTCCGTGAGTTTCCTGCCATAAAATACCCAAGCAGGTCTCTTAATTCGACGAAATCTACACTGGATCGGAAGCAAGTACATGTTGAGGACCGAACCGCCAACGTCCAAGCACCCTGGCCCAGGCGATCATCGCGATCTCGCCTCTGACGCCCTTCTTGGGCTAGACTTGGGTAATAGCAAGCTTCATTCCAGTGATTCTCCGCCGGAATGCACATCTCCTTCTCGCCTTCCTCCTCAAGAAACGAGCAGTTGATTCTGGGGTACGGCCTACACGAAGTTATTGCCAGAGGGCTAAGGCGCTAGAGTAGATAACTCGAGTTAGAAAGATCGCCTGAGGGACTGACAGCCCAGACAGAGCCCTTCTCCAGGAAAGCGTCTCGTTGAACAGCCATGAAAGTGGAGAAATTGTGCGCTGGCGCTGAACAGTGAGCAAGGAGAGTTCTGCGCCGTCGACTCGGCCCGTGGGATGGCGACTGAGTCACGTGCTCGTTTTCTGATAAGGAACCTCCCGCTCATTGAGCCCAGCTCCAAGCAGTCTCTTTACCATTGCCATCAGTTGCGTCACTTGGAATCTTCTTCTTTTGTATGGTCTTGTCTCTGCTCTTCATTGGCTCAGACTACTCGCGGCATGCAGCCACACGGCCGCTTTCTCCCGATTCCTGGACGTGTTGCGGTGGGTGATTGTTTGCACTTCTCAAAGCATACCTGTCACTCGAAACGTTGGCAGAGTGAAATACACAGTTGCATCGGTCCGAGGGATTCTCAAGGACCATCCACTTGCTCTGTCAGTTCAGCTCAAGATGTTGGCACTCATTCTTAGTCCACGGCGCACCCCTTCAGTTGTGGACAGTGCAGTGCGACCTACCGGTCCTGACGTGGAGAACTCTGGTGCAGGGATGAAACTATCAGCACGCTATTTCACGCTCAGATCCATAACCTCGGTCTTCAGACACGTCGCCGCTGACGTGAAGGGTAAGCATGTTGTACTGACCCGGCACTGTTTGACTCGCTCATTTAGAAGGTCTGTTAGACCCCGAGCCACTGCGAAAGGCGCCAAATCGTTTGCAACAGCTGGACGAGGACATTATTTTAAATGGCCGTCCGGCCATCTATTACAGCATTCAATACCAAGAGCGAGTTTACTTCACGCTATGGAAACCAAACCAAAGCCTACGAGTGTTGCGAGGTTCTCATTCGATTTTAATATCACAAGACGAGTTACTCAGGTCACGTTTCTCGAAATTGAGCAATGCTGGCCAAGGAAATATATATTGTAACAATGGGTGTAACGTACACAATTTGGGGCAGCCGTAGACGGTCCCGGAGCTATTCATATGACCATTTGAGTACTATCTCTTCGTAGATGTCTCGTATGTTTGGATATAGTACTGTACGAAGAGAGCCAGGTAGCTCATGATGACGAGACTGGCATAGAATCCACCCCCCTTGGGATTACCAACTGCACAGTCTCCCAAGTGGCGGAGTCGCCGGCTTTGATGGTGCACATAGTGCTGATAGACAGGTCCACCAGTTGAGTTAAATCTACGAATAAAGGTACCAGCTGACCTACGGCAGTACGAAATTGCGACAAGATCGACCGCGAATTGAGCGATTTGCATAACTGTTATATGTTTCTTCCACTAGTGACGCCTACTTCAGCAGAAGCAATCAGGGTGTTTGAGCAATGGTCTAACCTCGCACCTTGACCCGCGTACCATTGACCGTCATGTAATAGTAATAGTCTTTTGAAAAGGTCAAAAGATCAATCTCCGAGGAATAATACTCACACATGACGACATGTTCTCCGAGATTCACTGGGCTGATTGCTAGCCATGACTGAAAACTCTTTATTCAAGAGAAAACCCAGACGAAATAACGTGAAACTCGCACCGAGGTCTCTGGCGTTTAGTGTATGAAACCTTTGGTTGAGGCTGGTCAGATGTTGATGAATGTCCAAAGAAGGCGGGAACAAGCTCACGCAGAGGTTTCAAGTTCTTCAGGGCTAAGAAGACAGTGTCCAGGAACTCAACGTTTGAAGTAATAGTTAATCATATAGTAAAACTCCATCTTCTCAGCAATGGGTTAGATAACCCATGAGCAGATCAAAAGACAGAACCTAAGGATTTTAAAGGGTCTTCCGCGCAGAGGGCATTATGAGATCCGTGATATAATTTGTTCCAATATCAGAGCAAGAAGCGAGGCACTACCAAGGCTGATGAGAATGTTATAGGTTCGAAGGAGGGTCAAGAGTCTGCAGGGCTTGTGATCTTTCATGTAGGCTTGGATGCCAAAGACCATGGTTAGATATTTGATTTCCATACAGTGGGCAGGAAAAGTAGAAAGTGGTGTTTCTCCTTGAATGAGGATGATAGGTTGTAGGGGAGGCTGAATGGCATATAGATCAAGAGAAGGTCGGCCAGGGGTGCCATAGGAAGGACTGTATCTCAGCAAGTCAGGACGGGGCAGTGTCCAAGATTTTGCAAGAGTAGTACCAGCAAGTCGTGATCTATAATTCTAAGCTGGGAGAGGGTTGAACGTTGAATTCTGACAATGTTCCGGAAGTGGCAACTTTCTACCAAACTCGTCTATGGGAATCTCATTACTTTAAATCTCAATTCTGATGGCAGGATCTGACAAGAACTTGTTGCCTAATTGGGGTAACTCGACGACGTATCTAGGCTATCACACGAGCTTTGAAGCATAATTGACCGCCACGGGTATTATAAGTTTCAACCGAACAAGGGCCCTTTCTGATTTCTACCCTTTGGGTGGTTTTGAGAGTCCACCGAAGCAATGGATGAGCCCCACTGGGTATGTGACTACTTCAGATACTAGAGGTGAATTCCAGTGTGCGCCATTCACATTGGGTTCATCACAGGGGCTGGGTCCCCATTCTTCTGGTATAGTTTGTTAATTTCGGACGGAGCCCAAAACCGTACTAATGTTGAAGTGTGCGCTACAAATGTGGCAGCTTGCTGAATTGAGTCATTCCTGATGTGCAATCTATTTGGCCTGCTCTTACTTCGAGTCTTGGACATTGGTCAGCATCCCTGGTACTTGCATGAGAGCCGCTGGCAGGTATCTCGTCGAAGCTGAACAATGCTCAGCGCAAAATTGGGAGATCCATCAAGGGTACCTATACAGGTCATATCAGATTTCAACCACGCAAATTGCCAGACTTAACCGCTGCTTTAGAGACGTGCCATCAATTGTGGCCCATCTTTGTCCTCTCCTCAGCTGCGATGCAAGACCGACAACAATCTTCATACCTGCTACTTATTGCAGCTACTCATCAGGCCCTAATTGCACTTGGATTTGCAGTGAGGCAATTTTGATATCGCCAATTGATATTTGCTCTCATTGTACTCCAAACTTATCACATTATGTCTCGATTGAGATATTCCTGCATGACAGGAATCACAATGGTAGACATGATCTTGGGAACGTGCATTATGCTGCAGACAGTCTGAGCCTTGAATGGACTCATGCTTATGGATGTTCAAGGAGAAATGTGTCAGATTGGAGAGCAACCAGGGGAGATTTCAATAGCCTCTTTCAAAGAGCGGTTGATTTGGGGCTTCAAGCTTCTTTGCAATCCACGGGGCATAGGATGGATGCATCAAGTCATCAGCAAAATCAAATATACTTATACCACTTTTCTGAACTTAGCTTGAACTTAGCTGAAATTTGACTTATTCTGGGCTTACCAAGATGGCGAAAAAAATCAAAAATCAAAAATTTAGATACTCATAAATGAAGCATAGAACAACAATTTATACTCTTTGATAATGGTTGGTTCAACCTGGGGAAATCCCCAGCACTCTGCAATTCATGTGCTAGAGACCTCGAAGCCCTCATATTTCGCTAAGTTCAAATGTCACGTGATGGCATCAGCGCCCTCAGGTGATCAACGGTTGATGATGTGGCAGTCCACCTTGCCTCTGCACCACCATCTGCAGCCTCCCTCCTGTCGTCTATCCCCCTTCCTCCTCCCTGTATCTTTCTAGCACTAACGACATGACCTCTAGGCACATATAGGATGCTCTCCCAGCTTATTTTGTAAGTTTTTTCATGAATTTTGGTCGATTTTTTCGCTCATTTTTTTGTCTCTTCTCCCTAGGCTAAATGACATGGCTGTGAGCCATTTCCTTCGACTTTCGGAACCCTCAACCCTCTCTGGCACCTACCCGGACTCATCAAGCTCTCTCTCCTCCCCCTCCTACCCTCAGGATGCATTGTTTATCACCGGTGAGCCTCCCCTCTCTCCCTCCTCTCCTTCCCCCCTCTCCCCCCTCTCCTTCCCCTCTCTCCCTCCTCTCTCCAGCCTTCCAAAATGTCTCATTACCCACCTGTCCACCATCAGTAATGCCTCTCTATTCTCTATACTACTTTATTTATTTTATTAGCTCTATGTATAAGCTCCTATGTACCTAGTTAGACTGGAATATATCACCGCTTTTTCCAATTTATTTATGTGTGATTTTTATCGATTTTTTTTGAGTGGATTTCCGAAATGACTGGGCTACCTGGGGCATGAATTAAGAAGGAATAAGTCTAGAAAGTTGCCCAAAAGTCCAAAATAAAACTTGAACAGGATTTTGGACTTAGAATTGACTTATCCTGGAGGTAAGTCAAAATAAGACAGCCGAAAGTCAAGTTTTTTTTTCCTGATGTGTGAGTGCACAAAAACTCTCCGGACTGGACAAAGCTAAAAATATCCTTCAGCTAATGAGGCTCGCAACATGTGCGAGATGTTGTGTCCAAACAGGAACACGCCAAGTATGACTATGAGGCGCTTGCGGTGGCCTTTGCTCAGGCCCAACAGAGGGAAATGCACGTTGCAAACCCCTACAGTCTGGACGGCAAGGATGTTGACCAGTCCTCGACAGCAATTGCGGCGGTGATGATGGGCGTGGTAAGCACCATCGGGGGGGGAGAGGGACAATCCCAAGCTAATGGTGGAGTCTGGTAGGTACCTGCAAAGGGGTCATGGAACCCCAAGAAAATTTCTTTGTTCAGCAACATGCTGACGATGCCCGTAGAGGCAGTCCAAAAGTTGCAGGTGACCATGGAGAATGTTGAGAAGGCGCTCCGGCTCAGGCAGCATCAGGCCGCGCGGGTCGCCAAGATCCAGAAGGTGCAAGTGGCGGTCCTGTCCCACGGTCTAGGAATCTTGGTGCAGGAGTTCAACGGGTGGCTGGTGGACACTGAGCGTTGTGCGGAAGCGACTGCTCCTCTCAATGACAAGGACCTGGAATACCGGGATTTCAGTAAGCAGGCGTTGTCGTGGATATCAAGGGAGAGACGCACCTGTCAGGTGCAGGAGAAGGTTGCCAGGAGGGCAACTCAGGACGTGGGGTTTGCAGAAGGCAGACTGGATGTGGGTGCCCTGGCGGACGGGGCTGAAGAAGAGGAAGAAGAGGAGGAAAAAGAAGGAGAGGATGAAGAGGACGGAGGGATGAAGTTAGTGGATGAGG
>JANIEX010000769.1:0-20357 GCA_027627405.1 Leucocoprinus birnbaumii
TCGACACTGGTATCTTGAATGCTCCCACTCCTCAGTTCAAGCGTATCGCCGCTGTGCAGGGAGACGGTGTATTCCAAGCTCCAAGACGTTGGTTGTTGAAGCACACATCCGGGAAACAAAACAGCTGGGTCTTTTGTGAGTAACTGCTACTCTACTCTGGGAGTGTGATGAGCTGAAGGATGGTTCAGTGAGCAAACGGTTTAAGGCAATCCCCATTCTCGGTTCGGTTAGTTTAGTTCTTTTCAATTTATATGCAACGCAAGTCGACCCAGGGCTTAATTGTCATACAAATTCTTTAGCTACACGCATCCGACCTCATCAACTCTTTCTTCCTTGGTCAAGAGCTCCGGGACTACGTTATCAGGTTTACCAACAAACTAGATCCTAATGGCGGAGGGCTCTTCGACTTCAGGTGGCCGCAATATACCACACAAAACCCGAATCAACTTATCTTCCTCGATGGTTTGGTTCCGCAGGTCATTGGACAGGATACCTATAGGCAAGCTCAGATGGATTTCTTGACTAATTTGACGCTTGCTGTACCAGTATAGAAGGTCAGGGAATTGGTGTTTATAGTCATAGGTTTGTTATACCCCGGTTCTGTTTAGTAGCGACGTAGCGAAAGGATATAGGAAAAAATATTGTGCCATTCGTATCAGTTGAAGGAGTAAACTAACATAGTGGAATTTCTCGTACAACTAACTTAGCAGAGCAGTTTGACTAAGAACATTACGATTTACAAGAGCACCAGGCGCCAGCGCACAGCACAGAGCGAGTGACAGTAGTTTTGCCTAGAAAATGGGTAAGCGCAAGTGGTTACTACGGCCTGGGCTTTTGGTCACAGAAGCCTCACGTTCAGGTTATAGACAGGCGGATCATGGTTCCAGATCAACGAGTATAAACCAGCAATAGAGGCTTCAAAGCTTCAAACCAGTTGTGCCAATATTTGCTAACGCCTTCTCCTCTACTGTGTCGGAAGTGGCCGAGATTTCAGCGGATTGCATCTAAAGAATAAGCACGAGCAACGTCAATCAACTCCGAGAATACAGAAAGTGGAAGCAGAAAAAGGGATTATACATACTGTAGCTACTTGAGCAGCAATACGTTCGTTCACTCGTTGTACATGGCACCTATTCCTGAGATGAATTGAGAAGTTCGACAATGATTCTCCAGGTCCGACGTCGTACAGCTTGATACAAGAAGTCAGCAGATTATGATTAAAGGCCAAACTTAGCCAACTAAAAACGCATTTACCTTCCCAGGACAATCCAAGCATTTCATCCGCCATTCGGATGGGCCATGTTTCCTTGACCTTGAGTGTTCCTTAAACTGCGCATTTGGATACCGCATTCTCATATGATGTGAAGCAGCTTTCAACCATCCAGGAGCCTACAGAGGAATCTTGCTCAATCAATACTCGCAAAGCGATCTAATTAGATCAGACTGGCCTTCCCAGGCATATCTGCACCTATGCGCTCACTCACGCGGCTTCGATGGACTGGGTTCCTAATGTGCTCGAGAAAGTCGTCCACCGAACACCCGGGCTCAGGGCGATATAACTAACATCGATATAGGTGTGAATTTCCTGGGAAAAAACTAGACCAGACGATCTTCACCTTTCCACTACAATCCAAGCATCTCATTCGCCATTCACCTAGCGTTGGTACAAAGATCGCCTCGATCTTGTCATCGGGAAAGATCACTTGATAATGACTCAAAGTGTCCATTAGCCAGACCGGAGCTCGCGTCGACTCGGCCTACCAATTCCAGTTCAGAAGGACGATAAAATCGACTGGAGTCTCCTTACAGCAGCAGGCTGAGGAATATCGGCCAGACATGAGGGGTTAGAAAAGTGCAACTTTGTATTTGCGAGGGCAGCTAGAGCGTTTAAGCTATTCGGGTTGACTAAACCTATCCAGTTGGCAGGTGTGGGAGGGATGGTTTCCCTCTCCTTTGTTGATAAGGTCTGTAGCCCATGATCTCGCGGCGACGAGAGAGTGAGTGGCTCCGGATTTTCTGCGTCATTCTTATTCTCCATGGTATGGGTTTGGGCTTCTACAGCTTCCTTGTCCTTTCGGGTGGGAGAATCGTCAACTACGGGAGGGGGAGCAGAGCCCGATGATTGATCGCAGTCTTCTTTCACAGGAGACAGTGACCGAGAAGAGTCAGAGTCACCATTCATTCTCCTGCCTAGATGTGGTCTGTGTAAAGACCGAACAGCCCTTGGCCTGCTGTCTGATTAACAGTTGTGGCAGTGCCGCGTAGTATACTTACTGTGACACTGAGCATGTTGAGCATGTGGTTTCGTCAATTAGTACGGTCGACTACGTTACATAGCTTGCTGTGACCACGGGTCTTCTGGCGCCCGCCGCGTATTCAGGTCTAGTCGCCACAGCCATCGCTTTCCAACTCAGCGAAATACCTGCTCGGGAAAATCTATAGCGCTCTAGGGCTGCTTCACAGTGCCCTTTAATTTATTTGGTTGGTCTTTCCTTCGTACTAGTATGGGAAAGCGGGTTTGAGTCATTTGGCTGCATTTTACTATACCTGACAAACTTAGCTTCATCATCTTCACTTGACCACTGTTCGAAATTATCATCTCGTCCTCAAAGAGAAACGCAGATTATCTTCTTTATTTTTCGAATCCCTGAAAGGCTTGACCTTCGTCAGCCAATAGCTTGAGCTGATTCGACACCGCCTCTAGTCTACTGCAGGCTACATGGTCACTGTGTGTTTTGCTTCCTTAGGCCGGTGCTCTGGCCCGGCTCGAACTGGTGTTGTTCCCTTTACTTGAGTCTGCGACTGCCTAGGTTTCTCGTCCCATGGTTTTTCTGTATCCTCGTGTGTTCTCGTGATCTCGGTCCCACCCAACAGCAACTGTAATAGCAATGACTTGGTCACAAGTCTCTTAATACATGAATCTCTCGAGCACTTATATTTGCTCACGCTATAACCCGTGGTTGGTCGCCCGATTAAGAGAATATTTGACCTGGTTGGATCTGTTATTTCATACAAAAACCTGCTTGGGCCCTGTTTCATGTATCAATGAATATTTCTGAATTCTCAGAAGGGCCTAAAGTCAGAAAACCAGACAGGATTCCTACATCTCGAAGGCCACATCCATGCTTTGGCATCGGCTATCACCACAGCTCTATTGGTTCTTAGGTGCTCTCAAAGAATGCTCGGTTCATGATACGCGACTACGAGACTATCACCACAATTGCGGAGTATATCTGTCAGAGTCCCGTCGACCACATGCGAGTTCATTGTAATCATTTGATGCATCGTACTATTCATGGTTTACTAACATCTATGGAGGAAGCTGCCATGTCAAAATCAGCTTAATTGCGAAGATGTACAGAGAGCAGACTAGAAAAGGGGTTTCAAACGCCTGTAGCGGTCTCTGGGGCGACTCCTAGGGAGCCTTTTGTATCCAGAATCGTCAGCGTGAATGGAGCTGACTGTCTTATTTACAGAACTCTTTGAAAATTTGACTGGTGGCGCTGGGGCTTGGGGTCCTACTTGGTTAGTCTCGACACAATTGAGTAGCCTCGGTCAACTATAAGAGATGACGTCAAGTGGACGCTGATCTCTTCCGCTTGGCAACTCGTAAAGCAAAACGATCATTGTCTCAGGAAACAAAATTAGTGACAAAAATTTCCTACGGTGACCCCAGATAAACATACCTGCTCTGGTCCGCTTTCTAGCTAGAACTTTGTCTCCAGATATACGCCCTCGTGTCGGACCGGGATGCGAAGTCTGACCCAAGTCGGCTGTGCTAGACACACGGGTGGCATATAAGGTAGGTACCAAGGGTCGTGCTTTTGCTGAAAAAAATAAACGAAAACCGTCAATATCATCATGCTGAGTAGGACTTCGGGGGAAAGTGAAGTAAAGTGTGATTAAGGAAAAACCAGAACGCACCTCCGACGGCAAACACAGTACACTCTTTGTCATCATCGTTGTCAGCCTGTATTGGCGGACTCAGCGAACTATCACAGGGAGCCTCAATATCCTGCTGGACTGTTGCCAGGCCGAGACGTTCCTTGACACGTCGACAGTGCTGCTCGGACCTCAGGTGAGCCTTAAACAGGGACAGTGACGCCCCAGGTCCCAGCGGATAGAACTTGAAAACAAGATATTGTTTGACGTACACTTCCCAAACTGATTTGGTAGGGTTGCTCACCTTCCCTGGGCAATCTAAGCATTTGATCCACATACTAGGCGGATTCACCCTGCCGATCCGCTCAAATCTATCATCGGGATATTCATGTCGCACACCCTCCAGCGCAGACTGTAGCCATGAGGGTATCATTACGGGAGTCTTGGGCACATTATTAGTAAGTGAGGATTGCAAGTTTCATAAATCTCCTCTTACTATGTATTTTCCTTTAGCTGAGGGGGCAGCCAGATCCACCAGGATCTCGCACGTAGTCATCTCTGAGCCTAAGTGCAGTGAGATATAGTCTTGATCATAGGGTTCTAAAGTATCATGAAAAAAAAGAGACTTCAGCCGTTGCCGAATGTCCTCCGTTGGTGGTGTGAGGAAGATCGCTTGTGACGAGTGACTCAAGGGGCAATACAAAGATCGAGCATGAACGATATTTTTCGTCAAAGGTTCCTATTCATGCCATTTTAGCCATTCCATCCGTCGGGACACTGATTGGCGCTGCATACCGAGGAACTGCATAGCCATATTAGAAACTCGGATAGCCCTTCCGATCTAGGATTCAAGTTCGAAAAATCGAAACCATCGAGAAGCTTGAACAAGCTGAGATAGTTCGTGCCTGTAACCTGAGAACAGGCTCTCCAGCAAAGCAGAGGGGCAAACTTGACCAGAGACTTAGAGGGCCAATGGTCATCGCCGGAACCTCCTTTCCACGTGAGTTCTGTAAGTATGGTATAAGTCGGAAAGCTGAAGGAATGTTTGACTACGTATCGCTTACGTGGCTCTGGGAAGCTTTGCCACCTGAGTGCACAAGTGGCAACATCGTAATGTGTTGCTCCTTTGTCAATAGTGTATTCCCGAGATCGATTCGGTGCTTCAAGATAGTCCTTAAAAGATGTATGATGGAATCGAATAGCGCTTTTATGGGCGTCTACAGCTGCGGGTATTTCGAGGACAGAATGGAGATGCTTGAGAGAGTTGTAAAACTCCGCTTTCGTTACCCCAAGAAAACGTGCAGTGTCTTGCGCCGGGAGGGAAGTGAATTGGGGGTACAAGACACAGACACCAAGGATGCGCCTGGTTATGTCGTTGGAATGGGACGGTGTTGTGTTACTGCATATGCGACGATATAGAAGATCAAGGGCATGTAAAGGGTGCGTTGCACCGGGCACTTCTGATCCACCGAGGAATTTTATACAAGTCTCAAATTGAGCACATGGATCACTGATGGTTTCATCCCCAACAAATCGGATGACCACTCCAGCGAGCGCGAAAAGTCCAGATACCATTCTTATGATCACCTGTACGGCGGCTTCAGGAGGCCATGATGGCTCAAGGTAGTCGCGAAACTTTAGACGAATTTCCTTGAACCCGTCGCGTAAGAAGAGGACAACATCCTGGCGGGCCTCGCTGTCGTCGATGATCAATTCCTCACGTTTGCAGGCCGCGGGAAAATCAGGTTGCGAGAGAAGACACTTGAGGTGCCATTCAGATCTGCTAAAAACTAACCAGAGAAGAGGGAATGTGTGGACATCACGAACATGATCAGCGATGCACTCAATGAGCTCGCACTGTGCCTCTGTGCTGTTGCATTCATCTAGTCCATCCAGGACCACTAGGACTGGTCGACGCGCAGTCGAGGGGCGGCGAGCCATTATGAGGTGGAATGGGTCGATTATGAGCTCTTTAAATTGAGTACGAAGAGTCTTCTCGAACAAGGTGGGGTCGTTGGCTAGCCGCTGGTTTAAAATAGGCCTGTACTCAGGGTACCTGACGGCAAGTTGGTACGCAAGAGTTGGTACGATCTGTGATGGATCATCTCTTCTGTGGGGGCGAGAGAAAAAGAGTGTAGCACCAAGTAAGCCACTGGTTTTCATACTTTCAGCGATAGACTGAGCTACGGCGGACTTCCCGACTCCTGCGGGTCCCATGACCCACAGCATCCGCCAGAGCCGACCCTTTGTGCCTTCAACCCATTCAGTAATGCGGCCTCGCAGGCTCTTCCGAGTTTCCGGGTGACACCTCGGGGAGTATTTGCGAGCTTCTGAGTCAACTTCTGCTCCATTCATCCGTTTCTCTGCCAAGATATGCATGCCTGGGGAAACGACAATATGAGTCTAAAGAAAAGAACGTTCGAAAGGTGAAGAGTATGATCACCTAGCTCTCCAGACTGAATGAGGTCTGAGATAAAAACCGGATGATTGATTACGAAATCGTGAGCATATCGAAATGCTCCCCTGCTGCCATCGACTGTGCCGGACCTGTGATCTGGTTCGGACAGAATAGAAATGAGATAAGAAATTCATCAAATATATGGGGCCTCCTGGGAAGCAGTACCTTTGTAGGCAATTCGTGAGTTTGCAGTGTTGTGTCCATGAAAGGCCGAGTCTTCAGGCCTTTCAATTTCGCGCAACGTATGTTCCGTGTCGACTGACGATGTTCCATGTAGAGGCTCAGGTAGCGCTGTATCTTGTCCCTGAATCCTATAGCTCAACCGGGAAAGTAGAGCTCTTATGGTCTCCAATAGCATTGGATCCTAGCGGCACGTAGGCAGAGACGGTTGTAGTTGATGCTGGGGAGGTCGTGCTGGCGAGCAGTACAACAGCTTTCGCCTCCCACGGCGAAGCTGAAGGCCGATCAACCCGGTGCATTGATGCGCTAGCCTGTGATTGTAAGATCCTTCATCTAATCTTATCAAAAACACAGTTTCCGGTTCCCGGCTACACCGTTATAATCTTTACACCATGGTTCAGAGCTTATTCCGCGCCTTTTCCGTTTACCACTACGATGCTGATCCGTGAAGGTTCAAATGCGTTTAATCGAGCCTTCCGACGCCTCAATTTCTTGACGCGGAGCTGGTCATCCATTACACCGACACAAACAGGTGTTACAATTCACGCTCTCAACGATACTACTTTTCCTTACGTCTGGCTGCGCGATTCTTGTCAATCGCCAACTTGCATACATGCATCGACACGACAGAAACTTCATCGCACATCAGATATCGCCTACGACATCAAACCTGCTTCACTATCCTCCTCTACCATCAGACTAAACGGCCAGGAGGAACTCGAAATCGAGTGGTCCGATGGTCACAAATCTGTGTTCCCTCGCAGTTTCCTAGAGATGCACTCTGACAGAGGAAAACTGCACGATTACCATTGCGACGTCACTGAAGAAGCCTGGAATAACCACTCGATTCAACGATCGGAGCTGTTCATTCCATATGAGGAGATCAGGACGTCGACAGGTTTATTGAAGGGCATTACACAACTTCGGAAGTTTGGTTTACTCTTCGTAAATGGCGTACCAAACGAGAAGACATCAAACGACGAATGTGAGCTGAAGAAGCTTGGAGAGATGTTTGGAGAGATCAGGCCAACGTTTTATGGGCTGTTGTGGGATGTTGTGAACCTGAAGACAGAAAGCAAGAATATTGCGTACACAAACCTTGATTTGGGACTCCATATGGATCTGCTGTGGGTCGTCCGTTTTGTCGAGACCAGCGTCCCTAATATCGTCTTTTGTAGATATTTCCAGCATCCACCAAGATACCAAATTCTCCACTGTCTACGCAATCGCGTCGTTGGTGGCACATCAATCTTTGTCGATGCACTCGCAGTTGCCGAAAAACTTCGGCAATCCCACCCAGATTACTTCAATGTTCTGACTACATCTCCGGTCGCATTCCATTACATTAATGACGGACATCACTTACATTATGAGCACCCTACAATCGAGCTCGCTCCCTCGATATCCTCTACTCCAACTTCACCCACTGATAGACGCATCGGACACATAAACTACTCTCCACCTTTTCAGGCACCGCTTCCCCTTGATACCCCACCAGAATTTTACCCTGCCTTGAGAGAGTTCTCTCAACTTCTCAACAACCCAATGAACACCTATCAATACACCCTAAGGGAAGGCGATGCAGTTCTGTTTGATAATAGAAGGGCATTGCACGCTAGAACGGCTTTCCGTGAGAGGGAAGACGCAGAGAATATGACGAAAGGAGAGGCAAATAGATGGCTGAAGGGGTGCTACCTGGAGGCTGATGCGATTATGGATCGGGGGAGAGTGCTGAGGAAGAAGTTGGGTTTCTGACGCTGCTCACTTCTCGGTGCTGATAGGTAGAAAGTGCAATGTATAGAATCGTTTGACCCTTGTATTGAGTGTCTATACTATCATACATCCACTTCTAAGCTATCATCCCAAAGTGGAAGGATGACCTTGATTTTCGATGCTCCGAATAATCCCCATACTTATTTCTTCCGTCGTGGCGTCGGGTTGGTTCGAGCTTCGAAGAAGTTTGATCCGTCTATTTCTGGTTCACCCGAATTTCAAATTAAACGCACGAAAATGAGGCACAGAGCCCAGGAAGACCCTCAAGCGTTCGAGTCAGGGTTGCAACTTGGAACGAGACAATGTCCGATGCACCTGACATATTCATATCTTGAATTCAATTTCGAACACATTTCCCTGCCCTGACATGGTGTGGCTCTCGTACCCTGTAGTTGTCTTCGATGACGAAGACTCGGAGAGTGAACTGAAGCCTGAGTTATTTTGCGCCAAGCTACCCATTGGCCTAGGAGAACTAGGACTAGAAATATCTGCGATCTGTCTTCAGCCTGATGCGCGTCTGCCTTCCGCCAGTCAACGTTAGGGAGAGATAAGATACGGCCCTCCCGCAAATGACAGTATCTCGAAAGCCGAGAGACGACAAGGAATTCTGGGACATGCGGAAATCTCGAGAGCTTGTTGCTTATATTCCTCCAAAATGCGGCATAGATATTTATATGTACCGATAAACAGCTATCGAATATATATATTGAAGCAATTTGATTTTCGACGTTGTTAACCGACAATCAGAGCTTAGCCTGAGCAGACTTCTTCCTGATATATGCAATACCACCACCAAGGGCCACCTGTTCAACGAGGTCAGGACATCAGTAAATGCTGTAATGCCAAAATCACCGTGAAAATCAAACGCACCTTGCCGGTATTAACATTCTTGGTCACGAATGTTACCTCCGTCGTACCCTCAGGTCCAGATCCAACTTCCCAAACTTGAGTCTCGAGCTTATCACCAGGCTTAACGGGGCTCGTGAACCTCACGCCGAAGAATCTCAAGCTCTTGGGATCGTTCCCTCCAACAGCCTTGATCACTGCCCTTGCAGCGAAACCATATGTCGACAACCCATGCAGAATGACACCGCCAAATCCTGCACCTTGGCCAATGTGAGGGTCAATGTGAAGGGGGTTATAGTCTCCGCTGAGACGGAAGACGATAGCTTGTTCGGGTGTGGTGGCTTCTGTCACAGTGTAATCCGGTGCGCGGTCCTTGGGGATGGGTTTCGCGTTGGGTGGTCCGGCGATGACTTTGGTGTATTTGTCGCCAGTGGCTTTGGCACCGAGGTTGAAAGAGGAGCTCTGACGGGTTGCGTGTAAGGCAATCGAACATAGGGCAAGATAGAACGCTCACGTAGAGTATGGCGTATACCTCGCCATCTGGACTGACGAGCTTGTTCTCAGCTGTCAAAACGATACCAGTCTCTGCCGATTATTTCGTCAGTAAACCACGACACCAAATGTACTCGAGCTACGACGCAACTGTTTTCGTTGATCCCCGTGTACCGGGTCTTCCATGTCCATCCAGGTCCAGACACGAGAGGGATGTCTTTGATAATTTGGATGGACTGTGTCGCATGAACCTACATATAGAGCCATATCAGATGGTATTCAGTTATTGGGATACTGATATTACACATACCACACGCTTGGGGTCCAAAGGTGGCATGCCAGGGATTGGTCTGCCCTTTACGCGGTCAGCAAAAAGGTTGACATCTTGGCCGTCTCCCTTCAGTTGAAGGACAACGGGATAAGTTGGAATTGGGGCGAAACCCGGATCTTGATTCCAAATTGTAGAGTAAGAGGTAGTTCATAGACCAATAAAGAACGAGGAAGCGCTCACCAAGCTCTGTGAAAAAGAGTGGGATATGTGTCGGACAGACTGAATTAGGACTGAATTAGGATTAAAGGCATGGTAGAGACGAACCATAGATGAAATGGAATTCGTCGTTCTTTGCTCCAACACCAACGGCGTAAGTAAGCAAATCGCGCTTGTTCCATGCAACCTATACAGCGATTCCAGAGACGACATGAAGTAAATTGAACTAAACCTAGTGGAAGAATGCCACGACGTTACACACCGGTCTATCCGGGAGTTCAAAACCAACAACTTTGGAGAGATCGGCAGACATAGTAAACCCTTGGCCTATGCGATACAAAATGCAGAATATGGGGCGAAAGAGAAAGGCTTTGAAGAGAGTGCGTAACAATCACAGGCAGAGGATGTTGACCAGCTAAAGCCGGTAACTCCGGCTATCACCTTCCCCGCACTGAGGGGACTGCCGAATGCCAGGAACCACCTGATCACTAAACCCTTTCTGCCATCCCCGGGGTTCTCGGCCTCTCACAGCTGCTGTGTTGAACTGCTGTATTCTCGTGGTATGCCTCCTCAATACCTCTGCCTCAATCTGTGGCTCAGTTTCAAGGACAACTCACCCTGAATAACCTATCACCAAACCGAGTTCTTGAATCAGTCTCCTCGAATCTCGTCCTAACAACCCGCTATTCGAATGGATCCTATCTCGATCACTACATCCTGTCTAGCCCTGATTTCCGCGGTCACAGGAGGTGCTCGCTGCATAACCGAGTTCGTAGTCAACTGCCGTGATGCTCGCCGTGATCTCGCCGCTGTGTCGCGCGAATTATCTGAGCTCGAGATGACACTGCACATTCTTAAAAACGACACCGATGGCAACAAACGCAATCAACTGCCGGAGAAATTGTGCAAGCCAATCTGTGACATCATGCAGAATTGTCTCGGTGTTCTCAGTGAGCTGCAGGTCTTACTCAAGAGGTACGATGGTCAAGGACTGGACCGGGCTGCAAGGTGGGCGATCTCAGGCAAGAAGGATGCCGAGAAGATTCGCGCGTCACTTGAGGCGCACAAGGGGGCATTGAGTCTTGTAGTGGAGGCGACGACTTTGTGCGTATTCTTCATGGATCAAATCTACACTTTATCAGCAAAAAATACTAATAACCTCCTTTAGACATTATGACGGCTACGGTCGCTGCCGATATAAAACAAGTTTCTACCGATACTTCGCTAATTAGGGAGTATACCATGAAAATGGCGGAGCAACTCGCCAAGCAGGATGAAATTCTCAAACAGATTGCCTGGCTTAGGGGCGTAGTATCTCAGCGGCAACCAAACGGGAGAATAGATGCGGGCAGTAGTAGCGGCGACAGGCATGAATCACCAACAGTCGCACCTTCAGTGATGGACGAATATCTCGACAGTGTTACTGACTATGCTGAATCAATTTATGAAGGCTCTATCTCGGAGGACGTAGCAGATGGGATGCAGCGGCTCTCACTGTCGGTTAACACTGTCGATAGCGGTGCATTGGACCGAGAAGGCTTGGTCCTTCCGCCACTGGCACCCGACGAGGGTATTGATTCCATGACTATTGTCATAGGCAATACTCATCGTGTTATAACGCCACCTGATCCTCTTAGACCACATAACAAACACCTCTGGTCTTTCTTCGTTCGCACTTCTGGTGAGGAGATTATCAAAGAGATCTGGGTGGACTTGGTGAGTGCTCATTGATCCACGCTGGGTTTCAGTCTTTGATGCTTGCCATCCGTTAAAGCATCCAACTTTCCAACCACCAGCTTTCAGATTAAAAACACCTCCTTTTGAGGTCACTCGTGTTGGCTGGGGCGAATTTATAATCGACATTATTATCACACTGAAAAACGGCTACTTGTGGCATGACTCGAAAAGGTCGCTAGCCCTGGAGTGGGACCTTGTATTTGACGGACATGGAAGTTCAACTTCTCATGAATGTGGTGTCAGCGTTGAAAACCCTGCCTCGCGTTCAGGATAATATCTATGCGCCAGGCAACACCTGTTCACCATATATCATCCTCTTGATCTCTTTGCTCCGTCTCTATTTCTTGTATTGTCTTCACCGTCGGGGCGACATTTTGGAGGTTTGCTCTCTGTATTACTATGTGTGTACATATGTAACATTCGCTCTTCTTATTTCTCTTTTTCCAGCTGTTTAATCCGCTTCTCTTCGGCAACTTTGACCCCTTTCGATCAGTTTGGATAAAGAAGTAAACCTTATTCATTCATACTCACGATTTGTGGAACTACTGGCTTTATCTCTTCTATTCCATAGTCCATAGATCATACTGTCTCATCTGTTGAGTGTAAATGCCGACTCGAAGACGTACGTAGAAGCTGTGCACCCGAGTCAGCCGCCCGCGTCCCTAGAAAACTCCTGACGGCTTCGTCAAAGAGTTTCAAGTTTCTGATAGTCGGATTAGTTTATTCCTCATTGTCCTTTTGGAATTGGACCGATTCTCTGTTCGGAGTCATCATTTGAGCTTGAGAGGTTTTGACTAGGTCAGTGCATACAGAGTGGATGGAGAATGTCATGAATTTGAGCTACAATATTCGTGTAGACCTCCACTAAATGTGAGAATGTGGATTTCGTCAGTATTCGTTGTTGGGAGGATGTCTTTCTTCGCACACTGAGGAAAGACTCGGTTTGGTTTGCTCCTTGATTGACACTGGGACCAATTTTCTGTTCGTAGTCACTGTTTGAGCTTGAGAGGCTTTGCATACTTCGGGGCATAAATGCATGAAGAACGGTTGAACGTTGGAGGATGACGTGAACACAGGCTGGACATACGTTGAGGTGGGCTAAAATTCGACTTCGCTGAACGTTTGAACGCTGAGGACCAAATGCTATGTTGAATTTTGATCAAGACGGCAGTTGAGACAGTTCCAAATGATTATTAGAGCATTACACCAACGAAATGGTGTCTATCTACAAATCCATTATTACGACAAACTACGCGGGGTGCTACTAAAATATAATACTGAGCCTATCAAACCGAAAGCAAATGGGACATGCAGAGATGCAAAGGGTGTGTACAGTGTGAGTGTCAAGCGTGTATGAGAGAAACCAAGTCGACGAGGGGGAGGGTATGTATCAATATCGACGCATCTATTCAGGTTTTCTTTCCTTCTGTGAATCTCCAGATTCAAGTTCTTCCATTCTAACGCGTTCATACGAGCCTTGAGGAGATCCGCCTGCTGGTGGAAGAGATTCTTGGTGTTTGATCCAGGTGTACCATACTGAACCGAGGAGGATTATTGCGATTGATGATGCGCGACCGCTGTATGATATACGCGCAGTTGTTGAGCTGACGTGAAATGGTAAAAAGGAAAGGTAACCGGACGTACGTAGTGATGACCTCGTGGAGGTACCACATGGCCAAGAGCGAGGCTAGCACGCTGCGTACGGCAGAGGAAACCATATGAGTGATGGGCGAAGTGACTTTGATTGAGAGAAGGCTGGCAATGCTCATGAGGAAGCCGAATATGCCCTAGAAAGTCGCATCATCAGTCTTGAGATCTTGAGATGTGGGCGGCATTTCCATCAAAGACTCACGGTAATTATAGAACCCCAAATAAATGTCTGGAGCGGACTCAAACCCTCGCTCTGCTCGGGGCGGAGAAGCTCATCCAATCCAAACAACAGCTTCAAGATCGCCGGTCCTTCTTGAGCACAATAGATAATAGGCATAAGGACGATAGCGCTGAGAAGGTTGGTGTACCAGGAAAGCAATAAGGCGCTGCCGTTGACGACGCTCAAACTTTGTTTGATCACAACGGAGTGGATGGCGGTGATGGCTGAGCTGGCGACACCGTAAGAGATACCTTTCATAGAGACGGGTTCGCCGTCTAGGAGTACACCGATAAAGAAGCCGATAGTGACGACAGTGCATGCGAGGAGGATTAAGAGGGATGGGGCGAGTGTGGAGGAAAACAAAGGAGGTTGCTACTGTGAAGGGAAGTAGTAGACCGCGGGCAACTTGGTAGAAGGAGGCGTCGACGTTTTTTAAGAGTAAGGTTGCTGAAGCTGGATACAAAATACGTAGGTTAGCGCGATGACAATTGAACGTAGAAGCAGAGTGCACACCTGAGCCCTAAAACGTTTAGGCCGACCATAGCTACGAGGCCTTTGCAGGTGCTGAGATCAAATGAAAGGCGGTCTGGCAGTAGACGGAAGAGGTCTGATACGAGGAACATGACCACAGCGATCACGAGCTGTACCCAGAGGAAGAACAGAGGTGCATCCGTTTTATTCAGTACCCATTTATTGCTGCGGACACTATTAGCGCGGTGTTGCCGGTGCATTGTGGTCAACGCTTACACTAGGACCATCTAAATTATTTACTAAGTCAGTAACTCGTCATTTCTCAGTTATATCGCGACTACGAACCGCGAGGGCTGCCACGAGATAGAAAACCACCACGCCTGTCTACATAACAGACATATCATCATGAGTGCAGGGTCAACGATAGATACTGCTTTGACGTACCACCATACCCCTCGAGGCCGGCTTTTGGGGATTCTGCTGAGCCATATCGAAAACTAGTGGAGAAAAAGAACGCAGAAAATGGGCGTCTGAAGCCCAACGACGGGGGGAAGAAAGAGAAAAGTGGAGTATAGCGTGAGAAAGCATCGCATATATGATGGCTAGTCCGAAGTCAGGAAAGGAAATAGACGCCCGCAGTCATTAACGCGTCTCGAGCATGTCCGACAACGAAGTGGCCCCGCCCCAGCCGACCCCTGCCATCCAGGATGCCTGTATGTATGGAACAAGTGTGCACAACAAACGCTGATGTTCGCGTTTCAGCCCCGCACGACACCATCCGCATCCTCCTCGCCACCGACAACCACATCGGCTACAACGAACGCGATCCAGTGCGTGGTCAGGATTCCATAAACACATTTGAAGAAATCCTCCAGCTTGCCGTGAAAAAAAGATGTTCGTGCCACCTTGCGCGCCTCAGCACCAGCTCTCAACATCCACAGGTTGACTTTATCCTCCTTGCAGGCGACCTATTTCACGAAAACAAACCCTCGAGAGAATGTCTCTATCGGGTCATGGCACTCTTGAGGGAATACACCATGGGTGATAAACCGGTGCAGGTCGAGCTACTTAGCGACCCCAACGAGGGCAAAGCAGACAGTTTTTCGTGAGTCCTTTCAGTCTTGCGCTTGGACTTGACTCATGCCGGTGGAAGGTTCCCAGCTGTGAACTACGAAGACCCGAATTTCAACGTTGGAATACCCGTGTTCTCGATACACGGCAACCACGACGATCCACAGGGCACTGGCGTAGATGGTGCCCTTTGTGCACTCGATGTCCTCTCCGTCTCTGGGCTGATCAATTACTTTGGAAAGATCGACCTCCCAGCATCAGACTCGAATGCTCATAATACAGGAATTGCTGTTCGACCTATTCTGCTGCGAAAAGGGAACACTTATCTGGGGATGTATGGTGTTGGCAATGTCAAGGACCAGCGGATGCATTTCGAGTTGAGGAGCAATCGCGTGAGGATGTATATGCCGAAGAACAAGGATGACTGGTTCAATCTGTTACTTGTACATCAAAATCGGTATGTCTATACGACATGTTTACTTCGGTGTTCTGATACCTTTCTCTAGCGTCAAGCATGGCCCTCAAGAATTTGTCCCCGAAGGCATGTTCGACGATAGTATTGGCCTCGTCGTTTGGGGACACGAGCACGACTGTCGCATCCTACCTGAACCCGTCGCCGGAAAGAACTACTACATCACTCAACCTGGTTCGTCCGTAGCAACATCTCTCGCTGACGGAGAAGCCATACCAAAGTGCGTTTCTCTTCCTCTCTCCTTGTTCTTTCTAACAAAGGACGAAAGACACGTCGCCCTCCTCGAAATCCAGGGAAAAGAATTCCAACTCACACCGATTCCACTACGTACCGTTCGACCCTTTTTCATCGAAGACATCCACCTCATCTCTGCCTCTGAAGAAGAGGGCTTCGACATCTCTGACAACATCGAAATTGCCAAATTTTTGAAATCCCGCGTAGAAGCTTTGATTCAAAAGGCACAAGAACAATGGAATGAGCGAAATGCTCAGGCTCTCGCAGCAGGTGAACCAGAATCACAACCAATGCTTCCTTTAATCCGGCTCAAGGTAACTCACTTCCCCTCACCTACACAAATATATACGTAATCCGAGCCAATGTCAGGTCGACGCAACAGGCGTAACCGCAACATTCAACCCTATCCGTTTTGGTCAAGAATTCCAAAATCGCATAGCCAACCCACGAGACGTCCTAACCTTCCACCGCAAAAAAGCCGGTACCGGAGCTGGCTCACGGTCAGGCAAAGTCGCCATTGATCAGCCAGAACTAAGTATCGACGACCCCGAACTAAGCGTTCAAGAGAAGCTGGCTAAAGTTAGGGTACAGACGCTTGTTCAGGAGTATCTTTCAGCGCAGGAGTTGCAGTTGCTTGGTGAGAGTGGGATGAGTGATGCGATACAGATGTTTGTTGAGAAGGATGATATACATGCTATTGAACAGTGAGTGTCTGTGGTCTGTGTATCTGATTATTTGCCGGAGGTATTGATTGAGGCTTGTAGACATGTAGAGAAGAGTTTGGCTGCGTTGATGAAAGGTGTTGCGAGGCAGGAYGATATGGATGAAGACGACCTTGAAGAACTAGTACGCGCTCCTTTACTCCCTCTCTACAATTTTCTCAACCAACCATAAACTGTAGCTAGCGAAAGCAAAAGAGCAGCACGACCAACAATATCTTGAAGCACGAGCCAAAGTCAAGAAAAACAAGGGCAAGGTATACCCCTCTCCTCTCCTCTCCTCCCCATCCTATCGGTCTACTTACAACAATTTTTCATAGAGCAAAGCGGTACCAGAACCGGAACCAGAATCCGACGACTCTATGCGTATGGATGTCGACCCTCACGGCGGTGGTTCCGATTTCGACGAATCAGACGTCCCTCCACCCACAACAACCAAAAAACGCGCGACAGGTACAACTAGAGGAGCGAAAGCTGGAACTACAGGTGCCGGAAGGGGAAGAAAAGCTTCTGCTACTACCACTAGAACCACAGCTGCTGCGAAAAAAGCTACAGGCACCGGGAGAGGGAGAGGAAAGAAAGCTGTTGTACAGGAAAGTGACGATGATGACGCTGAGGTTATTGATGTTAATGTTAGTGATGATGAGGACGATGAGGACGAGGAAGATGAGGTTGTTCCTGTGAAGAGTGGGAAGAAGACGAATAGGGCTGCTGTGCTTAGGTTTGTGTTAATTCTTCCACTGTCCCATCCATCTGCGGTGAAAGGGGAATACTGATTTGATATGTGTCTTTATTAGTCAACCAGCAGCGAAGAAAGCTCCAGCGAAGAAGAAAACGGCTACTCGGGGTGCTAACGCGGATGCGACGCAGAGTCAGTTGAATTTTCAGCCCGTGGCGAGGAGTTCTAGAGCGGCTGCTACGAAGGCTAGAGGGAGGATGGTGGTAAGTCCCGTGTGGTGTTTTGTCCTCTCAGCTTAAGGCTCAACATGTTTGTGATTCCTAGGTTGATGATGATAGCGATTAGTTCTGTCAGGATAACGAGGATGTTGTTGGTTTCCTGGACTATGAAGTTGGGATTTTTTGGTCGATTTAGTTTCTTGGTATTTTTGGGACATAATCTCTCGTTGCTCTCGTTCTATGAAATTMTCTGTGCATCYTCTYGCYYCCGCYGCGATGGATATGAACGTTGGCGGATGACGAGCGTAGGGGTTCCGGTGACTTTTTTACATACATAATTTGTCAGTTCGGAGATACTGCTACTTAGTCTGACGTGTGGCAATTTGTTCTGGATTTGTTCCTCGGGCCCATGATGATGCCGTGAATTGGGAAATGGGTTTCATACTCAAGTCATTACTAGCTCAGCTAGCACCTCGCTGGTTCTAATCGATGCTATGGAACGCATAGAGCCGAAAGCAGCTAAACCCACTAGTTAGGAGGCTGGTTGGCGCCAACGACCCTGGCGGGATGCGCATGTGTGACATTGATCATGTGATCTTTAGCCTGATGTGACGAAGACGCGTTCAGCGCCCGCCACCTATTTTAGTCTCCCACCTTGTGTGGCGTCGTCCTCTCCTCTCAAGAAAAGTCTAGAAACGAGCGGATCTTCAACGATAGGGAAGCTTAATATCGACATCGTACGACCATATGTCCTGTTACATACCAAATACACGCATTATTCACCAGAAGCCTCGCATTCATGAGCATCATGGCATGCCGACAGGTCTAGTCACCACAGCCGACGTTTTCCAACTCAGCGAGATACTTCCCCGGGGATATCTATACACCCTAGGGCAAAAAATACGATGACTATGACTTTAATTGGCTAGTTTTTCCTTGGTATGAGAAAGCGGGTTTGAGTCATTTGGCCGGATTTGTGGTGTGCAGATCGTTTTTGATGCTTCTATCTGTTGGGTAAAAATCAGGTGGATACCTCGTTTTTTTTTCACCCTGGATCTGCGCCTGTTGAGAGGCGGCCGTAACACTGTGTGGCGGGACTGTGCTGCTTCCTTCCCGCTCTCTTTTCAGCCCATCTGCAGTTGTAAGGCGCAATCTGGGACGACAGCACCTAGAGGCGGAGGGAAAAGCCGGTACGTGCACTCTCGCGCTCCTTTGTTCTCAAAGTAGTACCGATTGAAGATATTGGCTATCCGTTAGTGCTTCTGACGGCGTCAATCTATCATATAATCGCAACTCCGACTGGGAGCAGGCCTGAATTAGCAGGATCTACACCCCCAAAAAATGAACACGCGGCCGCCATTGTGACCCTTCCAGTCAACTGCAAAATTTTTTTATTCAATAGCATTACGCGCCCCATGACCAAGGAGTGATTGTGGGATTTTTCGCTGTGGAGGATGTATATAAACCCCTTGGGTTTTGGGGAATCCCCCCAATGCGGTCTCGCATCCTTTCCTTCGAACTATCATGTACTTCACTTCTGTGGGCACGGGGCGGTTGTCTTCTACGATGACGCTCCCTTCCTATGTGATGATACTCGTTCGATCCATGGTGGTCGGTTCGAGTTCCTCATCTACACTGTAAGTGATCTCTCCGCTCTCGTCGCTGTCGACAGCAGTGACTAACCAGCCTTGGATATAGACGTTGTAAATGATGTTATACTCAATGTATGCACACGCCTACCTGCGTGGAACTCGACCGTCGGTGGTCAATGCCTGTCCCTGTCGACTGAAACGTACGTTGCCCATCACTTGTATCCCGCCGCCACACAAGCTCATCTTCCCTCACAGTTGCCTTAATATACCATCACCCGGTCTCAATGACCTGACTATGCAAGTGGATGTCCGCAGGGTTTTATTTTCTTCTATCTCTCTTTTTTTTTATTATCCCCATCGCTTCCACACGGGACATGGGCGTTCATCTTGGCACCACCGACGCCACCATTAAAGCTATATCATAGCAATCCTTATTGGCAGCCTAACGGCCTGCCATTGCAGGGCTGGTCGGCAGCACCCGTGAGTAGTCTACATGTTTCTCGACTGGCTTATATACCGACTCCATCGCTCAGGTCATAAACGACAACTTGGTCGTCCAGCCCTCTCTGAAATGTTTGCTGACCTTTTCTTAGCAAGCGAGCTGCTTCTTCGCCCTTGGTGAGATACATTTATAACTCCTGATTGTTAACTTTATACTGATTCAAGTATGATAGGTTTATGAGTATGAGGTGAGTCTTCAGCCTTGTCTCTCGGGCTGTAGGAGTCGAGTTAGTCTTTGGTTCCCCATATGAGTCCGGTTCGCGATTTCCCCATCTTGGGACTCGGTTCCGGACCGAGGCGGCAGCACGGCCATACACCCTTACCGCCATTGCGGGATATTATTCATATCCGGCCGCTGACTGCTGCAGCGTGTGGGGACCTTGTAAACTGTACGTCACCGTTTGCCTTTTTCCATTCCAGTTAACTAACACGTCGTCGATAGGTTTGATGTGTGCCTCAAGGTCCCTCAAGATATGCAGCGGCTAGGCTAGTCAAGCGGCCGCGGACTGCTACTGCGAATCCCTAGGTGGCTTCTAGTGAGTGATACTCTATCATTCAGTAAAGTGACCGTAGCTGACTCGTTCCTCTCTAAGGGTCTCTGGCTAACTGGCTGCTGGGCTGGGCTTCGGGCGTCGTTGGGACTGCTAGGAGGGCTGCTGGGGGCTGGCTGGCGTG
>JANIEX010000077.1:0-39940 GCA_027627405.1 Leucocoprinus birnbaumii
TTAGCCTCTGGTAGAGGCCTCTCCGAGATTCTGAGTACGAGCTGGAGGATGTTCCAAGCCGACTCGCTGTTATTGTGGTGGCGGGTAATCTGGGAACCTCGATCAACCATTCCTTTCCAAAAGTCGTTCTTGAGTTCGTCTTCACGGGCGTCCCCCATTTCTGTGTTTTCAGAACCCAGTTCATCCCACATGGTAGTGACGAGGACCACCCGACTAAACCACTTCGGCCCACAGATTTTCTCGAATATCTCCAAGTTTTTTAAGGGTGTTCCCGCCATGCGATTGTCGGTAATTCGATGGAGGTATAACACTCCCCGGAGACGAATGTTTCTCACGCCCCTAGAATACTTGTTGTTGAGCGACGACAAGTGCATTAGGCTAGATACTTACGTTTTTTCCAGCCATTTTGAAATGAGTTGAAGAATCTCGAGATCGGATTTATAGGTGTCGTCAAATCCGGGTGTATCGACGAGGATGATATCCTTATTGGTATCTGGATTTCGAACCCTGAGCGCCCTGACATCGCTTGTGAAAGATCCCAGATCGTGCCCTACACCAATATCCCGCCCCGCAACCTTACTGATAAACTGTACTGAGGTAAGAAGCGTATTTTAATCTCAGAATGCTCGACTGGGACATACAGAGCTCTTCCCTGAGCCAGTGGGCCCCATTAGCCTGACGATCAGGTTCACTACTGATTTATGTCTGGTGTGTAGTCACTCACGCTATTAAAGTATCGTTCTCCTTCAGTTGTCCGACTGACACATTGTCCGGATCTTCAGGTGAGCCGACACTATGTTCCGATAAATTGCTTAAAGTGTCTTTCGAAGCCATGTGCGACGAAGACCAAGTTGGGTCTCGAGTCTACATGGGTGTTGAGAAAGGAGCGGCGAGGCTAGGGATGATCGAACCTTTTTAAAACCCCCAAATAGCGTGTTGATACTAGAGTTTAGACTGGAAGAAGAGCCACATCAGCAAAAATTAAACACACAACCTAGCATTGGTTACTTACTATTTGAAGATACTACGGTCTTCACGCACAATTCAATCCCATATTCCTTCAGAATTGTATGTTAACTGACCTTCCGAGTTGTGAGTCCGGGAACGGCTCTCCTGCTCCGATTCAGCGAGATCGGGTGCATTATTTCGTCTACGTTTTCTGGCGTATAAGAGTTCAGACTCTCGCGACGAACAAACGTGACTTACATATCTCGCAAGCTTGACGTTTCCGATGGCTCAGACTCTGGTTGCGCGGGAATTTGAGAGACAATCAAGCTTTGAGATTTTCTCGGAGGTCTCTGAACTGCGTCAGTTGCAGCCTCGAGCGATGAAGTGGACGAAGGGGAATATGTATTGGATCTCGCCCGAGTGGAGTCTGATATCGGGTCTCCATGAGTCTGTGGTGCTTCGCTTTGGACGTCTCGTGGTGCTGCGTGTTCCTCGACTGAGCCTGGAAACTCGGACGGGTCCCCGGGGAGACTGAGAACAAATCAGCTTAGGTGTGGGTTCAGGAAGGTACAACGCACGGCTTATTCTTGTCAGTTCCTGAATCAGGTTGACGATGAGTGAGTGATTCAGGCTCTGAGCTGTCTGCAGTCTGTAAGTCCCTGGCGCTCGCGAGTGGCTTCGAAGATTTTCCGTGAGTTTCTGACCTGATTATTTAAAACAGACGTGAGTCCGAGATTAGCGAAGCTATCAATTCCGACACTTACGATTTTGGCCAGCCTGTCCCTTCGGTTGACTGTACCTCACTAGTGAAGTCCTGAGGATCAGTATTCTCCATGCTTGGAGTTTGAATCAAGCCTCCAGGCATTTTGAGAACATTCCTAGAAGGTTCGACAATAAATTGGGGTTTTGGTGCAAAAGTAAGTGGTTGAGAATATGACTCGGGTTTATCCTCGCGCAATTCGAGAGCATCCCTGGCGTCTGGGACAATTAATTCTGGTTCTGGTCCGGGAGTTGGTTGAGAATACGAAGGTGTGCATTCGGGAGATCCTCGCCGGGCTAGTAGCTCCGATTTCGGTTCCCCGTGAATCGGTGGTGATCCGCCTGGTGCGGATGGAGGAACCTGATGTTCTCCGAAAGAGCTTGGAACCTTGGGTGGCGTCTGAAGGGGGCTAAGAGCGTATCAAGTTATGACCATGTCCCTTGTGGAAGAAGTACGACGCACGATTCCTTCCTCTCAACTGTCGAGTCGGACCGGTGCTGGCCGAATGGTCTGATATCGTCGATATGGGAGTGTCCTTTACTGGGCCGTGACTTGGTCAGCTTCGATGACCCTCCCCGAGCGTCTGAACTATGTAATGCGTTTAAATCTGAGCTTTGAATGGACGGAGGTCAGAGGTTCTAACACTCACGACCCTTGTCGGCCTGATGCTTCGGTTGACTGTGCCTCTCTATGAGAGTCCTGGCCCTTCGTATCCCGGTTGCTTGGAAAAAATTCCCCAGGCATTTGTGGGGGATTTCTGACGAATGCGACGTCGACTCTGGGTTCCGGTAGCAGAGTCGATGGTCTAGGACGTGTTGTAGATTCATCTAATTGATCACTTCGCTTTTGAGCGACCTGTGGCGCCGGGCCTTGAGCCGCTGAAATCTCCTTGCGGTTGATTTGAGGTCCTGCGTGCTCTGCCGGTAGATTTGGCACCTGAATCTCTTCAACCGCCCGCGGAAGCCTATGTATTTTTGAGCGAGCTGCTTTTGTCACAAAGCAAAGGGTGACTTACTCCTTATCACAGGTAGATTTATTGGCTTTCAGCTGGGAAATCGACTCTGATTCGTAGGCTGGGACTCGCGGTATGCCGCTAGATGTAGCGGGTTCGTTGTGTTCATTAGCTGGTCTTGAGTTTGAAGCGATTCTGAGCTCGGGGAAAGACTGTGTAAAGGCTTGGTCACGTACATATCTGGTTCAGGGACTGCTCCTGATGACCTAGGTTCCGCGGCCTTGTGAACTTGAGGTATGCTCTCAGGTTTCAAATAAATGTTTTGTGAAGCGATGGTTTTATCTCCCTCGAGCTTCACAGAGGATTGTATCGGTGGACTGTACGCATCATCTTGTTGCTTGCCATGTCGGATCATTGGATTCGGGGGTTGATCAGGCGATAGCGGGAGCTGCTGGTATCCTGCAGGTTGCCGCAGCTTCGACGACTGGGGCCAGGACTCAGGAGGTCTGTGGTACTTCAGAAAATAAATATCTTTGCCAGAGAGGAGGCTTACCGTTGGTCAGAAGTAACCTTTTTCTTCTCTTTCTGCCCTCGAGTCGGTGACCCATGTTGAAAAGATTGCGGAGGATGACCGGAGCGGCCACTGCGCTTGGGTTTGGGTGGCATCGAGAAGGGGGATATGCCAAGTCGAGTTGCGACGGAGGGTAAAGAGCACAGCTGAGCGGTAGCAAAGGTACTTGCTGCGTCATGCCTGTGTAAAATGAGTGGCTTCAATCCGATCTGACACGCGACTTGTGGTCTGCACTTAGCGCTCAATGATCAGTGTTCGATTTTATGGCTGCCAGAAGTGTCGAACTTCGCTACCTGACTGCAACCATGAGGCAGAGTTGATCGATCTCAGCGCGGAACATACATTTCCATCGCTGTTTATCTCCCAAGAATCGGCAACTGATGAACGATGTATTAAGAGTTTCAACCCTTACAATGAACGTCCATGCAGCACTTGACCCTTCCTTTTCTCAAGTCATGGGAAGCAAATCCTCCAAGCTCGTCAAGGATGGGGACAACACCATTATTATTGCGTATGTTGAGCTTCGGCGTAATTCTTGCGGTCGGCGTTGCTCAGCTAGGCTGGTATAGTGTCATCGGTTTAAGTGGAGCAGGTAAAAGCACGGTGAAGCCATTTGCAGTTCCAGTCAGAGATCGCTGCTCACAGATATACAAGTTCATCAATTCCGCCACGGAGAACACGACGGTAGAAGTTGGACATACCCTCAAACCAAAGACAGTGGACATTCAATGCGTGATGTGTCGAGCCAGCCTTGACGATGGGGGGGAGCGGCAAATTCTCTTCGTGGAGACACCAGGGTTCGATTCTGACAACGATGCGCAGAAAATCAGCAAGAAACTCAAAAGCTGGTTAGACGACGCGTAAGTAAATAGCGTACAGTTTCACAGTGGCCATGTCATGTCCAATTTCTCTTCAGAGCCTCGAGGAACTTCAAGATCTCTGGAATCCTTTACCTCCATCGAATTACGGATCCCAAGCTCGCCAACCCGCCGATAGCCCATTTGACCCTCCTGCGAGCACTGTGTGAACAGTCAGTCAAGGGATTTCCAAATCGTGTAATCTTGGTGACTACAATGTGGAATACTGGTCAGAGCATAGCGAAAGGGGAGAATCGGGAGAAAGAGCTGCAAAAATACTGGGATGAGCAGTCTCGTGTATTAGGGGGCGTTGTTGCGCAGATCATGCGCTTCGACCCGCGAGTCTCAGATTCTGCGATGTCGACTGTGAGAGCCCTTATGAAGCAGAGTTAGGCAGTCATTTCTGTGTAGCCTTCATGAATCTGGTTGAATTATGCTGGTCCAAAGCTCATCGTTCAAAGCTTAGCGTGCAATTTAGCGCTTGGCGTTAGGTTAGGCGCTGGATTGCGATCAATTCGGCACTTTGCGGCTTGCTTTGCACCAAATAGCCAGGATCCGACCAACTTGATTTGAACTCAATACACAAAGCCCTCAAGGCCTCAGGCCTCATGCACATGGATTATACATGTTACATACTAGATCTTACTGAAAGTCAGCAGTCACTACCAATACGGCTGGGTTGCGGCCATGAGGTTTTCTCACTCTCTTTCTGAACCTCTTGTGGCCATACGCCTTATTGGACCGTTCCTATTTTCACTCTACCAAAATGCACCGCTTACGTCGTTTTGGATCTCGTGTAATGGTGCGCGAAATGATCTTGCTATCCCGTATGCATCAACATATCTGATCGCGGTATCTAGTCCGCCAATATACCCTCGTCACCGAGTACAACGACCTTTTCTACGAGTTCGACGAATGAGAGCTTTTATACTGTCGAAAGCTTTTCCCAGTCTCTCGATGTTCTCAGCCCTTCCGGAAGTTCGAATTGTTCACGGTCTCGCGAGGAGATAATCATTGCGTAGGTTTTTGTCGATTTAGGCGCCATAAAATACCAACCTCTCTAATCAGAGTCATGGGGCCTACCGGTGCCGGAAAAAGCACAGTCAGCTATCATAATATTTTTGTTTACCATAGATCTAACCTGAAATGCCAGTTTATCAAGGCTGCAACTGGGGCTAACGTGCAGATTGGCGAGTCACTGTATTCCTGCACCCAAGAGATTCAAACGTTTCGGGTGAAGCATCCCACCAAAGACTGCGACGTCTTGTTTATCGACACTCCTGGTTTTGATGATACGTATAAGGACGACACTCAGATACTAGAACTGATTGCAAACTGGCTCCTTAAATCGTTTGTTGATAACATATCCCTTTGGCCATAGCGCTGAAACGGCTCATAGGTATCGATCGGGTATTAAAGTTTCTGGGGTGCTCTACCTGCACCCAATAACCACAAGTCGAATGGCGCATTCATCTGTTCGGACACTCGATATTTTTCAAAAAATCTGCGGCGACGATTCTTTTGTTAATATCGGACTTGTAACGACGCATTGGGACCATGTATCGTCGTACCCAGGATACGACCTCGCCGAGTCTCAGCGGAAAGAAAAGGAGCTTTGCGAAACGTTCTGGAGGCCCCTCGTCGACCTTGGTTCGAAGCCATTGCGATTCGAAAACACTACTACTAGTGCATGGAATGTAATCAATTCTCTTCCATTAGAGCAAAGATCACTTTTGATCCAGCGAGAAATGGGGGATCAGAATATGTGCTTGGGACAGACGACGGCCGGCCGGTCACTCGTCTCTTGGCTTTACCGTGCTGTTAATTCCTTGAAAGAGGCAATTGAGCGGCTAGTGAACCTGCTTGCTAGCCCATCCCCAACGTTAACAGACGAGTCTCCGGTTGCCGAGCGGCTCAAACAGGAGAAGCAGAAGGCAGACGCGGAACTGAAGGGAATAGAGTCCCAGCTCGGCTCTAAAATTCTTCGTCGAGGGCCGTTCCCTTCCCTAGGGTGAGCTCACCTGAATGTTCATTCGATTGAGTCGGTTAATCTCGGAGTAAAATCTAGGAAACGACAAAACTCTCGTAAATCATCGCCACGCTGGAATGCAGAGACTCGAGCTCGTGCCTTGTGAGCATAGGCGAAGTCAGTGGGTATCATTTGCGCATGCTGGACTGAACAATGTATTTGTACCAGAAACGGCTTCAGACAATTCGCGTCATTGTATATTATTGTGCCTTTCACGACAAATGGAGTAACCGTTTAGGACCGAAAGCGCTGAGTGTCAGGTCAAGTGTCTCTGACTCCCTAATCGGTGAACTCTTAACGCTCAGATCTATGATCTCAATCCTTTCCGGTCAAGTAACAGTTTTTGTCGCGCAGGGCACGCACTGGACACGTTTTCGATAAAAATACGCTGATACGGCTCCTACTCGCGGGACTAATGAGCATGACGCGCATTGACCAAATGCTGCCGCTCGATCTGTCATGCATGCAAGCCTTTATTCAGGGTTGCCTCAAGGTTGAGCTCACTTGGTTCTTACCGCAAAGTATCTTTTCTCCACTCCTTGTCGTGTTATGGTCGAAGGTCTTCAACNCCCCCTCAAACCATCAGATCATGTCCGATACACAACCTGTATGCTCAGCCGGTCACTTGTGCGGTTTCCGAGCTGACACCTAGTTTAGCACCAACTTCCGGGCGCTTCCCAGATAGTCACGACTCCGAGTCAAGCCTCCAGCAACACCGACTCGTTCAAGACCGCGCAATCTCTTTTTCCTACGCTCTTTACCCCTCCTGGAACGCCAGATAAGACACAAGCCAAATCCCCGGTTTCTAGTCTGCGCTCCTTCCACTCAAGGAGGCAACGTTTCCGGAGCGACACATCAATCCCAATATCAGCGCTAGATACCAGCAGTAGCATCAGTTCCAACTCCGGCTCCAGCAGTTTTTATCACAGCTCCTCATCTGTGGCTACAGACGGAGTCGAGCTTCCAGTCATCATCATGTGCGTCTCTCTGAAACCCGAACTAGAAAACCGATGTGTTAACATTTCTTATACTAGCGTCATGGGACCGACCGGGACCGGAAAAAGCAATGTGAGTTACCCGGTATTATAATATTAATGAAGAACCCAAACATGGCATTTCGTTAGTTCATTCATAAAGTAACGGGAAACGACGATGTACAAGTCGGTCACAGCATACTGTCAGCTACCGCAGATATACAGGTGTATAAATGTCAAGACGCTCGAGGAAAACGAGAATTCCATTTTGTCGACACCCCTGGATTTGATGACACATTCAAGCCGGAAGGGGAGATATTGAGCAAGATTGCGAATTGGCTACTTGAAAAGTAGGACAAAAATCATCGGTTGGCCCCTTGTGGCTTGCTAAATGAGCCCCAAACTAGCTACCACAGCAAGAATATCTTATCTGGTATCCTTTACCTACACAATATCACCGAAAACCGCATGACGAATACCCGCCTTCGAAACCTCGATGTCTTCAAACATATATGTGGGAGCGACGCTTACAGCAGTGTCTGTCTTGTAACCACTCACTGGGACTCAATACCAACGGGCAACTCGGCGATAACGTCGTGCGAGGAAAGGGAGGAAATGCTTTTCTCGGACTACTGGAAACTTCTCATCGACAATGGAGCAAAAACGAGTCGTTTTCATAATCACCCAGCCTCGGCATGGTCGATCGTCAATTCTCTCTCCTTGGAGCCGAGGCTACTACAGATCCAAGAGGAAATGGGGATCAAGAAAAGGCCCCTGTTTAAAACCAAGGCCGGTCAGGGCCTGTACTCTTGGCTTGGTCGCGCTGCAAAATCAGTCAAGAAAATGCTTAATCGGCTCAGGATGTTGAGAAATGTCAACAATCCCCAGACGAGGAAGGAGATTGACGAACAAATGGATAAGGCAACTACGCAGTTGTCGGCTATCGAAGGGCAACAAGATCTGCTTCGTGTCAGATAGGCTCATCTGCTTTTGTACCGTACGTATCCTCTCGCTATTCTCGGTCCAATGACAATGTCTCACTCACTATAGTCAGATCGACTGCTTGAGGTTATTCATATTTTGAGGTCATATCTTCTTTTTGATGAGCTAAATTCATCCTTTATTTTTCGATCTTGCTCCAAGCTTGTAGGATACGTGTAAAAGTAGTCACGGTAAAACCAATGATACAAACCAATGATTCAAATTACCATAAAGCGCAAATGTTTAACAAATAGCATAGGAGTCATACACTCATCGGGGTATCTACGAGTCAGATAGTCTATCTCGCTGGTATACATATCAATGAAGTCCAAATAAGCCATAGCGGAAAACCACATCCCAGGGCATAAAAAAGGAATAAAAAAGAAACCAACAAGCAGCGAACTGGCTCTAATACCGGGGCCTTCCCATTCCGAGATTCAAATTCGACGCACTCTGACTGGCGTTATGACTTTTCCTCCCAAGCCCGACACCAAGCCGTGTACTATCCTGCTCCTGCTGCAACTGCTGTTCTCGATACCCATACTCCTCTCGACTATCACGAACCCCAATACCCAAAGCCATAGCAGAATTCCTCTTCTCATCAATCCCTTTCCCACCCACAATCCCAGCACCAAGCTGTCTCACGCCCGCGTTACTTGATGTTGAGCTGTTAGAATTGTTGGCGTGACGTTTAGAGGAATCTAACGTGAACGCGTTCCCAACTGGCATGCTGAGTCTTCTCATCCAACCTCCTTTCTTTTCTGGTTGTTGTCCTTGTGAAGGCGGCGGGGAACCTGTAGATCGACTGAGATTCATGGGAGGAACAAGATCTTGGGTATTAGAGGACGCTGAGGGTGGAGGAGAGCTATAAGAATGATGTGATTGATGTCTCTCCCTCAGATTCGGGCTCGAAATTGAGGGATTTAGATTCGCGGACGTAATGGGAGTTGGAGGTGGCCTTAGCTGATCTTGCCTAATTTGCGGAGTCTGTGGTTGAGAATCTTGTCGTGATCGACGCCACGAAATTCTTCTCGGCCGTGGTTGAAGTTGTCCACTACTCTGCGAATTCATAGCTACCTCTCGCGTATCGCTAGTGCTGTGCCCGCCATACTCTGAGCTATTCGCGCTGGGGGAGGAAGATGCTACACCTTCCCGTAAGGCCATAATCCTCGCTCTATCACGTTCTAACTCGCGTTCTCGCATAAGTATCTCATGCTCACGATCTCTTAATTCCCTCTCCCGAGCTTCTACGCGACGCCATTGTGCTCGTGTATCCTCGGATGAATCAACAGAAGTCCCTCATATTGGGATTGGGTAAAGCTCGAGGTGAAGATGTGGGAGTTAGTGAGGGAGAAGAGACATGCTGTCGTGGGTGCCCTTTTCTCTGGCGTAGTGGGGTTCGAAACATTGCGGCCCATGGCAGGGGGTGGAGACTTTGTCAGAGGTCGCAAGGGAGATTGTTTGATCCTTGGAGACTGTTGTTCTCGCAAGTCTCTTACGTCTGTGACGCTACCGCTGGAAATACGCGCCCCTACTTGGGCATTGCCCACGTCTTGTGCAAGAGGCGGTTGATACCGATTAGCTATCTCAGTGACGCTTGTATGTAGACGTGGCAAATCGCCAACGTGAGGTGGCGGGGAACGCGAGTCGGACTTGATAAGCGCATATAGTCAGTTTAAGACTCGGGGAAAAGAGTACAAATGCTTACAGTGTTAGAGTATCGATTCTTCATTGCAGCGACAATGCTCCCAGTCGTACTAGTACCTGTATCCGTTCTCTCAACGATACTGCTCCGTTTTTGTGAAGGTATCGATGCCGATGGAAACTCAAAGTGAGTCTCTGGTGGATTAGGCATACCTCCACTGAATGTACGAGCTCTCGCATTAACACCGGTCATATCGTCCTCGCGTAGGACTCCAAAGTCCTTCGCTCGGAACTGCCCTCTTTTCTATATCCAGATCGTAGCTTTCAGGCTGAATACTATGTGTTCGGGGTGTAGCTGCAGATATTGGGGGAGAGGCCGAGGTGGTATTGGATGTCGCATTCCGGGCAGGCTTCTCCTGTTGACGGTCACTGTTACCGCTAGGTACACGTGGTTGTTGTAATGGTGGCGATGGATCATCACTATGATCACCTCTTGAGTGATCTTCTGCATATTCGAGAGGTAATGGGCTCTCACTCATTCTCTCCCGAGCAGCATACATCTGCTCCTCTTTACTCTCCTCGATAGCACTAATACTAGGTTTAGTACTGGTAGGAGGAGCATCTTTGGCTCTTGGTGGAGGGAGAGGGAAATGGTTAGGAGGCGCTGGGAACGCAGAGAGAGAACGAACAGATCCAGTTGCTGGATCTGAAAAGAAGCGACGATCATCTGGAGTTGGACTTTCATCCCGAGAACGAGGCCGAGGATGGTGGGAAGCTGGAGAGGGTGGATGAAGATTGTTGTTGGTATGCTCACGTTCAGACGGGTATTCTTGAGCAGGGATATTAGGAGAAGCTGAAGCTGAAGCTGCTGGCGATAGTGATGCCTGCCTGGATGCCTGCCCTGATGGTGCCACCAAGGTTGAGGAAGCTGGAGGGTGTGTAGGTGTTGTTGCCCTAGGAAGGGATGTCGTGCTGTCGTGACGTAGATTCTGAGAGTATCGAGGAAGAACTGGTGAATTTCCGGAAGAGGAAGACGGGGCTTGGGAGGGGTATGACGCGGACGTGGAGGTAGTCCTTTCCCTTTCACTTCGAGGAGAATCGAGGTATGTGTGTGGTTGTAATGCTTGTGGATCGGAAGCTGGGGGCTCGTTGTCAAATTGTCGATATCTTAGAGGCATGGTGTGCTCAGGGTTCTGGTGATCCTGAGTTGGCTGAGCTGGCCTCTCGTTGTGGGGTTTCAGGTCAACTTCCTCCTCGACCTCTGTCCGCTCTTTGATGGTATTGAGCCTGAGGTTATCCTGGGGCTTATCGTCTAGATTGACAAGATCTCCTGGCATTTCTTTCGTCCATCCACCTTCACAGAGGGATCTCCACTCTCCCAATGGACCGATTGTCGGTGCATAGCGCCGAACGCATTCGCAAGAGCGAACCCATTCAGTATCTGCAATCCGGGCGAGGCATGCCGCGACGCTATAAATCGTGGTTGTGTGCCTTTGGGTCGTTTGGAGTAGATGATTACTGGATAGGAATCTCGTGAGGCTCTGGGAACACGGAACATGGAAGTGAATCGTACTATTTTTCCTGGGTGATCTCCGGTCCAAGGGTACTTATAAGATGAATGTACCTTGAGTGTTCATCTTGAGCGTCCATTGACTTCTTCCTCGATTTCTTCTCAAAACTGACACCTGAAAGTAGGAGTCAACAACAATTCATGGAATGAGAGGAGAGCTTGACTAACCTGCTTGCTTAATTTTCGCGTTCGCGTTGGCAATACGTTCGTCATGAGCTTTCTCCTCTTTCTGTGACGTAACTCAGGTCAAGGTTCTGGCCGTGATGGGAGGCCACCAGAGTAGAGAGCACGCACTGCGAGCTTCTTAAACCACTTTTTGACTTCTGTGCTGATAGCATCATATTCTTTGTCCGCAATCTTGACAAACTTGGCGTCAACTTCGGCCAGCGCGTCGAATATATTCGCGCTCGCATTAAGCGCGTTCCCTAATCAGCCAATTTAAGCTTGATCGGTTTAATCACGGCGCTGTGACCCTTACCAGCAGTCTCATTCGTGACTTTTGAGCTGGCAGTCTCGCGTAAAGCTTTCGCGAGTTTCTTCTGTAGCGCTACGACGGCAGTCGCTGCCTCACAATAGTCATTGAGGACGTTGAGTAATGTTTCCAAGGATTTACAAGACTTGTGAATGTCCTGCCGTTCTGACACAGGATGTGAAGGTTGCGGAGCCGCGTTTCCAGTTGTTATGCTTGCGACAGACGAGAGAATGTTGTTCATGAAGGAACAGAGCGATGGGGCATGTGCATAAAGGACAAGAAGTGGTCGTCGCCGAAGAAGCGGTCGCTGATCAGAATGTGAAGCTTTAGGTATGTTATTCCCACGCAGTCAACACTATTTATGTTGCTTCAGTGCCTCTCTGAACCCGCGATTTAGACCAGCTTAGCTTCTGGAGGCCCCCTATAAGCCAATTGTGCAACCGAACGGGTATCAGCATTCCACACTGCTGGCTGGAAGACTTAACTGACACCTATGTACACGCGCCCTAGTCACTAATAGTCAGACTAACTTGCCGACTAGCCAAAGCTACTAAGCATAGGTAACCGACACAGGATGCGTCAGAGCTAGCCCTGAGTACTGAGTACTGAGTGCTTGAGTGCTTCGAATCAACACATTCTTTTGTGAATGGTACGATTTCAACGGAACCCTTTTAAGTGCAGGTCTTTCGGACAGAGGCATGGCTCGGCCGATTATCTGATAAGGCCGTGGGAACGGGTGTCAGTTATCAGATAAACAGAATATAAGCAAGCGAGTAAGCCGCAGGCTGTAACAATGAACCCCACGTCGCCTTTATCCCATGACGAGGAGCAGGACTCCCTCCTCCCCAATGATACAGAACAGCACCGGAGACCGCGTTCTCAAACCTCTGGTCGATGGAAGGCCCACACGTACTGGTGTGTGAATACTTCTAGACTATCTATGATGTCCTCTCATATGCGCTTTGGAAATTAGGCTTATTCCGGTGATCCTCGTATTCTCCATGTCGGTACGTTCATCTATCTCTGTAATCCTAGCCTACGCTCACAACTCGCTGTTAGCGGGGAATCACGGCGTCTCCAAGAATCCAGGTCTACAGAGCCGTGGCATGTAGAGTCCTCAATGAGGGATCAGCCAAAGACCACCTCTTGGACTCGATAGACTGTGGGAGCGCTGATGTGCAGGCTCGGGCAGCAAGAATTCAGGCAGGTTTGTCTGCATGTCATCCCATCCAGCTGCCTGTCAAGCTTACGAATCTGTGTGATCCAAGCCGTGACAACTGTTATGAGTGTCCTTAGCGCCATTTCGACGGGCTTTTGGAGTCGACTCGGAGATACCCATGGACGCAAACCCGTATTTATCATCTTCCTCTCAGGCGCTCTCTTAATGTACGTTACCTTAAATCCCTTTGCATCCTGATGTTACTTAACATCAATGGCAGGGAGAGCGTGTTCGTCCTCGTTATGCGGCCAAATTCTTTCTTCGCTCGGCACGCAGAACGTCTAATTTTAGTCGGCCCTATCGCAGAGGGCTTCGTCGGTGGTCTTTCCACTTTCAATGGCGCCTTCCACGCGTTCGTACTTCTTGTACCCTAAGGTTAATCCTCATCAACGCCTCTTATCTAGATATGTTACGGACTGCACGAGGCCAGGATCGAGGTCTGAAGAAGGTCTTTTCCTGTCCCTTGTATCATTCTTACACTATTTTAGATCACGCATATTCTCTACTATCCAAGGCATTGTATTCGTTGGCCTCTCATTCGGTCCTTGGGTAAGCTTTCCGGTCCCAATATGAGTCTTGGCTCATTGTCCTCGCAGTTCGGCGGATTCTTCCTTCCTAAGACAGGATACAGTGACTCGTTCTTCTATTCGAGCATCACGCTTCTCGTCTGCACGATACTTTATATCACTTTCATCTGCCCCGAGTCCAGGTTCCCATCCCGTGACGAAAATACCTACTCTAGAGATTTCTCAGACCTTAAATCTTCTCCTATTCAAGCATCACGACGTCTCTTCAAGAAATTCATGACTGACCTTTTCTCCTCGGTCGCCATTTTCTCCCCCAAGCGGGTCCCGGACACTAATAAGAGGAGTTGGAATATGACTCTCGTGGGTCTGAGCTTCTTCCTATACTGTGTGTCAATAGTGAGTGATGTTTCTGTGCAATCACCATGAGTTTCACTGAGCTGACTCGGGTGCTAGGGAGTTTATGCAGCAAAATATCTGTATGCTCAACACGTGTATAACTGGACAACTGCACAGGTACGTCGATAACGCGAATATTAGATTCTTGGATGCTCACTGTTATGGTTGAAGCTCGGGTATTATATGTCTACTCTATGGATCTCCAGAGCTCTCAATTTACTTGTTCTCCTTCCAAGTAAGCATTCTACTGGCTAGTGTGCTCCATACTCTGATCCCCTTACCCAGTCATAATACACTACCTCAAGCCTAAACGTACATCTCCTCCGGGAGCCCAGGCTTCTCCGTCAGAGATCGCAGCAGAGCTTGTCTTTGACAAGTATCTTGCTCAGATCTCCCTCTTTATAGATGGACTGGCGGACGCCCTTGTGGCCGCTGTGTCTAGCAACTCGGAGCCTCTCTTTATTGTCCTGTCATGCATGACCTCGTTTACTAGTGGGGGCAATCCAGCACTGCAATCCCTCGGAGCGATATGCCTCCATGTATTAGGCGCGTCTGATCAAGCAGGCGCATTATTTGGTGCTCTGGGTGTTTTGAATTCTATTGCGCATATTGTCTCAGTCAGTCTTGGCCTCTGCACTCTTTCATTAGTAGTTACTGAATCTCTATTTAGCCAACAATCTATGCCGCAACGTATGGCGCAACGGTTGCGACTTTCCCACAAGCGATATTTGTCTTAGCAGCATGCCTTCTTTTCACCATTGTTGTGCTGCTAGCAGGTGTTTGGCCTTCACCAGCGCCCGCTGCACCATATTCCCCCATCAACGCCTCGGAATCTGACGCCGAAGCTAACCCCTTCAATTTCCGGTTGAGCCAAGACCTTACCGCAGAAGAAGAACATACCTTACCGCCCCGTCAGCAATCAACGGACAGAGGCAGAAATCAGAGTGGTGTCTATAAATATAGTGGCGTTGGGACTTCGCCACCCCGGGTGCAACAATCGCCGAGCGATGACACAGCGGCCATTTAGCTTTGATCAAACTCTCCGCACTTTGACGCTTGCACGAATTTAGCTCATTCAGAGAACTCTTTGGAGTCCTCCTCTACACTACTAAAGCACACATATAGATGTTTCGGGCCCCTTCACCTGCTTCCATGATATTGAGTTTTTAGCATTTGTTTGGTATCTCTTTCTGCTTGTCGCTATGCTATGACGCGTTGTTTTTTGTATTTTTTTTGTGGCTGAGCGCTTTGTTCTATATATACTTTTCACCGATTCTTGATCCGCGATGGAAGAGGCGATTCACCCACAAGGCAGCGTTAATCTTCATATCAAGAATGAAATGACATTCCTGATCAAAAATCCACTAACAGTGTGCACAGCTGCCACGGTGGACACTGGAGTGACATGCAGATGGATGCGAGGATTGCGGAATTTCATACCCTGAATGATCTCACCACTAGTAATCAGGTGGTGAGTGTGAAGGACTTCCTTCTCTTTCTTCCTTTCTACTCATCGTCGTGAAGGACCGGTGGTTAGTTTTTCCAGGGTAAGATATGGGCGCTGAACAAGTGCAGAGAATTCCGGTGGTTTGACAGCTCCTGAGGCCTGAATAATCTGGAATATGTTGTTGACAGTGCCAAGCCCCATAAAAACTGAATGCGTCATGCATGAAGAGATTCGCGGTCAGGGTATTTCCTATTCTAGCATCATATGCCAAATCAAGGGATACTGTGATAACAGTCATTCCACCAGTCTGGCGGTATATGTCCCAAGATCACAGTTAGACAATGTGCCAGGGGAGGTTTATTTTGGATCTTTTGATTGCTGGTTGAGAAGAGGGTAAGGTCCAAGGGACAGGGTCAGGTGGGGACAGGTCTGCTCAGACGAATGATGGCATAGGCTATGCAGTGTGTATATATGAAGAATCACCTGCCCCCACTGGAGACTCGACTCGTGATCAGACTGCATCCGCAACGAGATGTGTCTGAATTAAACATTAGGCCAATAATACAATCAGTGTAAAGCTACAAAAATGCTCAGTAATAAATAATATGTGTGTTTAATGCTCAAAAAGTCGTTACGATCTCATCGCTAAGCCCTTCTAACCTGGTGTTGCAGGCTCGTAAATCACGCGCCTGGATAAGTCGGTGCTGGAGGCCGCGGTTCCGAAAGTCGGTCATTTTCATATATTGTCATGTCTTCCTCTACCCGTTGAGGCAGAGAAGGTGGAGAATGTCGAGGATTAGTTGGAAGCTCGAAGTGAACTGTAGCGCGGGATGTTGTATCAATCTGAGTCTGGGTGGTAGAAGATTTTTCCGTCGGGTCTATTCCGGGGGGTACTGGAGTCGGGATCCCAGAGAGAACAACAGTTCCTGTTGTCCCGAGCTGCCCTCCACTTGAAATGGCTGGTTTATGGATGTGGGAGGATGTCGCCTCGGACTCTGTCGAAATTCCTTCGCTAGTGACCGCACCCCATGACGTATAGATGTTGGTGGTGATAGCAATACTGCCACCGCTGTTAATGATATTCGATCCGTACGGTATTGCTGGTAGCCAGAATAGCCATGCTCTCAGAAGATCCTGAGGACGAGTTTTCAGTGATACAATGTAGGATAAGGATACTGGAGAACCTTGATACCTTTTGGGTGCCAAATGCAAAGGCAATGAAGATGGGTACTGTGTCATGCAGTTAGAGGACAAGCCATATGGGAAGAGCAGAGCCCCTCACAGGTTGGGTAAACGAGACTTGTTGCATCGGGTTCTGGAAAGACGAAGGCTAGCATAGAAAACCTGGAACAAGTATGACCCTGAGTCTGTACATGGATCGCAATTCCAACTCACGCGAAAGCTATCACGGCAGCGACGGTGCAGATCATCAAACGCAGGTATACGGTCAGAAAAATTTGCCGATCCATCCTACTCAAGCGCCTGAAGATATCCCAGTTGCGATACATGATATAGCCGGTCCAGACTGAAAGGGAACAGAGTTATAGCTGAAATTATGCGCGTCATCTAGAGACTTTACCTTCAAGAGGAAGCAGAATAACCATGTTTGTGATAACTGTACTCGCTGTTACGAGATTTCTGTGATGACGGCCCAGAGCATTTTAGTTTGGGAAATGAAGACCAACGAGTGATCCACTCACGGTGTGTTGTCACTTAGATGGCAGTAGAAGTTGTTTCCTGCCCGTTCCACACGATCGAGTCGTTTCCCTGCGAAGACAAGCTATTCCCATTGTCAAGCCCGATGACGACAGAGCTGACTCCACGGAACATACCAGCACCACTTCCAGAATAATACCAAGAAAAATAAACCACGGGATAATAACCAACTTCAGAAAATAATGATCAGCAACTGCCAATCAGGTCAAAACCTGAAGCGTTATACCCAAAACCTCCTCCATAAGCTCGGAGCTCTCGGATCTCCCGACCTCAACCCAGATATTATGAGATAAAACTAGACCAATAGTCAGATCTGAGCGATTATAATTAGACTTCACCGAGTATAGACGCACCTCAATATAATAACAAGTCATGCCTGTGGATACTCTTGTCCTTCCAGTTAGTTACTGGGTTTCCACGTCACAATCTGAACTTAACTCACAGAGGAGGAACAGCATAAACGAGCAAAGCTTGGAATAAACACAATCCGAATGCCGGTTCAGGACCTTCTTGTTTTCCTATCAATAGCCCATAACTGATGGTGTAGACGAGCCATGCGGTCATCAGGCTGTACCATCCTATACTTCGTTGCACTTTCCTGGATAATATCGCTGGGAGGAATGTGCACAGAGAGAGGACGGCAGACACCAGTACAATTGAATCAAAGAGGACAACAAGTGAGTGGTGAGAGGGCATTATGAAGGGGTAGTCGCGTCGACTAACATCTAGGAGGGAAGGAGAAAGGAAGAAGTGTGGATGCCGACGAGCGTTATGAGTCGTCAGAAACGTCCCTGCTCGTGGACAACTTTGGAAATGGGAGGATAGAACAGAGCCTAACTTGAGTGCAGGAGGAAGAACTGAATGAAGCCAAGTTTCATTACCAGTCGTTCCGTTCTATACAAATATCACGAACTGTCAACTGCAAACCTTCATTGGTAGATGGGGAAACTGTCTTCCAATAAAAAGAATCCTGCTTGGCTTCTCACGAGAAGCAAGTATATTGGCGACCCTGTATCACTAAGTTGTCCCTGGTCCATATAATTCTATCGGCGCTGCTAGGAGTCGCTTGGCCCTATGTAGCAAGAACAGGGCTCACTTTGTATTGCTCTTGCTCAGGTGCTTCCGGTTGGCTTCAAGTGAAGCGTACCGATACAACCATTGTTAAATTTGGATTAAGTTTGTGGGCATCAGTTTGGAGCATCGCGAGACGTGATCTCATTGGATACAACAAGCCACTTTCATATCAGACTGTTTGGCATATCCATCATATTGAAAGGAAGTTCAGAATACAGCAAGAACTTAAACTAGTAAACCGGACTCATCGGCGCTACGACTAGCATTATCTCGTGTGTGAAAGGTAAAATGTCCTTTGTCCGCTGCGATGGTCCGGTTGTGACTACGTAGTAGTAAATCTGTCCAGGGTAAGAAAAAGTCTCACTCTGAGCGAGATACGTCGATATATAGCACTCATGATACGACAATCATGTTCCTCCTCTGGCCCTTCTACTCTCTCGGGATCAGATTCTCAGATCAGAAATAGCCGAGATTTTCGTTGATGGAGCTCACGGTGGCATCGACGACTGAAATTCCCGCCATTGGTTGGAGTCCAGTGATTCAGATTGGAAAGTGCGCTTGTTCCGAAGAAGGTTGATCCCCTCGGTTTTAGATCGAGGGCTACTCCTGTCCTCGCTGGAGTACCTCGATGGGCGGCAAAGCCAGACGTTGAGCAGATCCTGATGGGAGAAATCAATTAGCCACAATAGTTTTCAACCAATTTAGTAACCGTACCTGCTGAGAAGCAAAAATGAGAGATACAGCCATAGACACTAGCCGTTTGTTAGTCAATCACTAATTGCTCGCACAATAGAATTAGAGCCTCACAGCAAGGAAAACTGAGGTCTTGCACAAGGCTGTCCCCTTGCACGTCAGCAAGAGTGATTGCACTTAATCTGAACAACTAGATGAATTTTTCGGTGACACAGCTTTTCGCGGCCGACATACCCAAATGCAGCAGCTGCTACGATAGTGCATGCAGCGATCCGTAAATAAACGGTCAGGTACTGCCGAAAATCCTCCCCTACACGGATACTTCGGCATCGATATAATTGTATCCCCGTCCATACTAACCAATTGGCATTTAGTAGGAAAGGCAGTTTGAGTGGATCATCTTACCTTCAAGAGGTATCAGCATGACCATCGAAAGTATCACGATGGCAGCATTTACAAGTCCGCTATCAGTCACGTCAGCCCCACAATGATATGATACTGTAGCTCAAACAAACTACGCACGGATGAGCGTTCTCATGCAGATGACAATATAGGTTGGATTCGATCTTCTCGACAACAGGATCAGCTGTGCTGGTAACAGTCATCTATGGAAACATCACTGGTCAATAATAGGATGTAATCAGCATCAAACGGTGACTGACGATTATAACTTCAACATCTATTGCTATGTGGACCAGCCATGGGAGGAAGAGCAGCTGTAGCTGTATGGTCAGTGGGAGAGCGATGGCACTGGTATGCAGTTCACTGACGATATATGCAGCCACAGGCCGGAGTGAGCGGCGGCGACTAGGATCCCAGCAACTACTGAGATAAAACTTGAAAAGAGTAAGTTCCAGCTATTGTCAGCAGTTCGAACTAGCTTTGAGGCTCACGTCAAGGTAAAAACATAACGTTCCGACTGCAACTCTACAAAGGGCTCAACATGAGTGCCGTAAATGTCACCGTTAGGATGGAACACTCACAAAGGAGGAGCCGCGTAAATGAACATGGTTTGCACGAAGCAGTGAGCAAAACTTGGTTCGGGTCCTATCTGCTTCCCGACAAGCAAGCCGTAGGACAGAGCATAGACTAGCCAGCAGGCCATCATGCCGAACCACGCTTTCCCTCTGTAGACCTTCTGAGAGCATATGGCTGTTAAGATCATAATTGCCAGGATGAGGGCAGACGTGAAAGAGAGGACATCATATGCAACGAGATACCCTGGTATGCTAGCCATAGCAAACGGGGGGAGGACAGTCAACGAGGAAGGGGAAAAGACGGCGAATCAACACCATGCTTGCGAGTAAGACCTATAAAAGAGCCTGAGCTCTCGATATGAGCCAGACGTCTAAACTGGGTCGCTAACTATGAATGTGAAGATCAAGCAAGGCATCATTGATCAAATTGCAGGAAGCTGTGCAACGAGCGCAGACATACAACACTAGGAACAAGGGGAACGGAGAGTCCGTTCAAACCCCACCTGGGTCAGACGCGGTGCATGACGAGAGGCCTGCTCCAGTAGAGTCACCAAGCCTGTCCAGGTTGAACGCTGGGGCGCCTGGTGTAGCTATGTTATGATGCCAAGATGTCTCGCGTATCGCGGGCATACTAGAAATAGTACGGAGGTGTGAGAAGAAGAAAGAGGAAGCAGAGATGACTTGCTATGTATGCATATAATGAAGCGTGGCACTCGACCCTTGCCACGAGGAAGTGGGTGATTTCATGCCTGAGAGAACGGCGCCTAATGTTTCGAGATTGACAGCAGGCATATCCCGAGCTTCCGCTGATAGGTCCAGGAATAGACACCGGGAATGGTTTGACAATTCCGATATGTTCTCCAGCAGTGGCAGGTTAAACTAGAGGTTGATAGAAGAGCAATGGACCGTACTCGACTTTAAAATCTTCTCGAGCCGCAAGAAAACTTCGGACATCGGGAAACTAGAGAACCATCGGAGCTCTTGAGGCTGTTACTTGAGAGAGGCGTAATGATTTCTCAACAATCATCTTGTATTTTAGAGACGGTGTTTGTGAGAGTGACTGTAGAGCCAACGGAAATTTTGTGCGAAGTCTGAGTGTCAATTCGCAAAGGTTGACACTGCAAATCTTTCGAGCAGAATTGACTTTGTGGCAGTGCTCACGGAACGCCTTGACCGGAAGGTAAGATTTTCCCACACCCCTGACTTTCATTCCCGAGCTCTTGTCTAAACTTGTGCGTCTCTTTCCTCTCGGCGATTTCAATGGCTGGGGCTGAAGATGTGCGACCGCTGTTTCTGGATAAGGGAAATGTGCTCACATGTATCTCTGAAAATCTCAGCTCTGGAAAACTAGGAAGCGCCGTCGTCGGGCTGTTGATCCCTCAATCGGCTACTACGTCTATAACGAATGCGCCTTTGAAAACAAGAAAGCGGAAGATGCTATTCTAACGGGATATCCTCAGGAAACGGCACCAATGGTAACTGTAGGTGATGATACAGCCTCACCCCTCGCCTTGACTTCAGCGCCATCGACGCTGGCGAGGTATATAACTTTCCGAATGTGCTTGCTGTTTGCGCGACGCTCACAAAGCGCATCCTAGAGCGGAACATCCCGGGGGTATCATGACTGTTGAAAGATTCCTTCGTCGTGGGGTTGATTCAAGTTACAAGAAAAATTCCGAGATACCTTTGACTAGCGTGCTTGCTCTCTCTGCTCGTAGCCTTGATCTCCCCCTCCATTGATCACTTGCAATTACGTTCAAGACCAGTCGTCAGATCTGGATCTCCAGCTCCAGAGTCTTCGTCCGGGTCTTCTTCTCCTCAGCTATCTGATAGCCCAGAACTCAAGTCGAATACTCGAAAGCGTCGCAAGCCGAAACGACCTTTCGAAAAGCGCTTGTACGAGGCTGCTATCGCTAGTGGAGTAGATCCTGTGAAAAATCTCGTCCAGCCTCAGGATACTCCCGCTTCAAGAGTTCCATTAACATTCAGACCGCTCTCTCCTCCCCAACCTCGACGGAGTCGAGGCACAATTGTGACACCTCGAGGACAAGACAATCCCTTCCGACACTTGCGCCTCTCGCGTCCTCATGATTCAAGGCCAAAACTCCCCTTGGCGCGTTTTCAAAGCTTTCTGCCTGACCTTTCGCAACTGGGGTGCTCAGCAGCAACTAACCGCAATGTCAAGCAAGCAAGAGCCACTACACGCAAAGATGTGCTCGGAGAAAATACCGTCACTTCTTCTCCGCTACTATTTGTACCACTTTCCCAAGCTGAAGATAGCTATGCGGCAATGTTTAACGGGCGGAAGCGGGAGTGAGTCTAAGATTTCTAGTTTATCTGGTTCAACTTGGTGAACACGCATTGACCGTATCGTCTTTCGCCTCAATTCTGCCTGAAATACCCCGGTTCTTGTCCGAATCATGGAAAGTAGCCCGCAAAATAATTTATTTGACTCCTCCAACGAGTAGATGGCTAGATCCTATGAATATGTCTTCCCTCCAATTTGGTGCGTAATTGGCTAATATATTGGACCCCCGAGACTCATTAAAGAATTCACCCAGTACAGTTGTTAAGCTACCGACCAACGTCAAATGATTGTTGATAGTCTATAACGTTATAATTAAACTGTTGTACATGTATAAGAAGTGTTCCTTGCAGCATTCAAGAATTGCCAGACTTTGAGCGTGGTTCGACCCGCAAGCAACGCATGTTGGGGTACCGTAATGAAAGTCGCCGGCCATTCATAATGGCCTGTACTTCCTCAAACTAATAATTATGTCAGCCACAGGTGAACAACCAGGTAAACCGTGATCAAAAACATACTCTGGTCCCTTCTGGCAACGGTATCGTCCTATGACAAGTATTTTCAAACCGCTCTCTGTATATCACACCATCCTCTTCCTCGTACTCTGTCACCTCAGATGTCACCCACGAAACAATCAAACGATTCCGCTGGAAGCTGATGTGAACATTTTGTTTCTCAACTTCAGGGGGCAACTCAAAAGTTGCTACTAGTGATTTCCCATCACTCGACTCGCGCAATGTCGAGCTAAAAGCCAAGATGAATCCCAACCTTGAGATCAGTAGCGCGACATGAAACTCAATCAGACACGCACATCGATTTCTGCTTCTTTATGGATTTAGTCGGCGACATGTGCGATTCCATGACTGGAATTCGTACATCCGGACTTTCCTCCTGGACAGGAGGACTAGAAACCACTTGTTCGGCAACAACCTCTTCAAGAGACTGGACCTTTGGTTTCTCCTTTGCCATCTGGCGCTCCTTCTTCTTCCTGATAGTACTCCACACGTCGTCCAGCGATACGGTATTGGCGGGTGGATCATTCGCATCGTCAATCGCGGAACCACCAGTATTGGGGAGGCTGTATAAGCGATTATGGTTGGCCTGAGATTGATGACTAGAGGACATTGAGCTCTGTTGGTAATAGTACTTGCGAGAGTCGAGTTCGGTTGCCGTGTCGATGCGGGAGGGATAATCGATGCCAGTGACAGCGGGAGCGGCCGAAGGCAGAAATACAGATTTATCCCGAGGCAGACGACCGGGAGAAACAGCACCTCCCCCTGAGCTAGAGCTGGTGTTCAGGTCTTTACGATTAGATCCATGAGCTGGCATCGATGCCTTGAAATTAATTACGCAATTCAGGAGGCAAACTGGTTAAAAGCGTGTGCAAGCCTATGCGTTAAGAAGGAAACGAGTCAATAGATGGATGATGAGTAGTTGCCCTGCAGCTGACGATCGACCAATAAGGAAGACGCCAACAGCGATTCGAGGGAGATCGCTTACAGCAATGAACAAGCTGGCACTCAGCACCAGACGAGTACCCTGTCGGCAAGGAAGCGGGCTGGTGAACACGAGCGAATAGGGATGAGATGAGCGTTCAGGCCTCAGGGATTTGGATGAGGATTCTGGGCGTGTCAATTACCCAGCATCGTGATAATCGGGGGCTGGTTTTTGTAATGAAGCACCACATTGAGCAGGCGAGCTTTGAGGCTCGGATCAGCTGTCTTAGGTTCTCATGTTGCTGCCTCACTGCTAACACGAGGCAAGATGTCATCGGTTCTCAAATTGGTCCCCTCTCTTGCCATTTTCGTCGATCACGTGAGCTCAACTCTCTCGTGCACTCGAATTTCATGCAATGATGATTCTTTCTTTCTTTTGCTTTTACCACAGCAGTCGAAGCAATCCCAGCTCGGTGAGTATCTTTTCTTTTGTACCGCTACCTGTAGGATGGGCAATAGCCATAAGTCATCTAGCATGTTAGACTTCCAATCGCCGACATCTCGGTGCTGCGGACAACAACCCCGACTTCTGATCTTGTTACAATTTCTGATATCTTTCCTACGTTCCCATCGCTGACGTGTAGACTGTTTCCTTAGACTCTATTCTACTTCTCAGAAGATGTTGTTGTGAACCAGTACGATACGACTGAATATAATTACGAAGCCCATGACGGATACAACTTGAAATAAAAACATGACGCAATCACGAAGGAGGCTTGAACTTCTTGTTAGAGTAGCCAGCCGTTACACGGCCCATACCAAGACGTCGCTTTACACCAGCATTCGCCACCGGTAGCGGAGCATTACCTTCTTCGTTTTGAATTTGATCATCGGGTTGGGTCGAGTTATTTTGGATTTTGACTACATTAACTTGGGTGGACGCTAGAAGGGGCTTTCGAGAGCCCACTTGTAACGGCAAACGTTTTGGTGGCTGGAGCGAGTGGATTTGGGGTATCTGAGCTGTTGTTCTGGAGACCGGATTTGGCAATGTGGACCTTGATATATTTTGGTCTGCAGCCGCCAAGTGCGTCATTGATGTCGGCAACTGAGCGGCGTCCTGAGAGCGGTCTATAGCTTTGCTGGAAGAAATAAATCCTGCCGTAAACGAGGGGTGTTCTCTTGTAGATTGCTGATCACCAAGAGGCCCATCGTGCCCAGTGACGTCACGGAGAACATGTTTCTCCTGACTGTCATCATGTAGAGGTAAACGTCATGCGAGGTATGAATACGTCGAAGAACTTACTATCGAGTAACTTGAACTCGGATATCCTGTTCGGAGGGTGGTGGGCGTCCGAGCATTTGCGAGATTGCGCTGGACTCGGCGAAGTCGAGTTTCGGAACCGCGTTCATGAACAATAGCTGCTATTGCGGCCTCATTTATTATATATTTAAATTGATGTCAAGATAGTGAACCTTACCTGGTTTTCTCGGTTTATCGATGTGAGAAAAGGTGATAAAGCTTTGTTCTTTGTCTCGCCCGCCACCATCCTTTTCTCCACGTGGGATAAATACAGCAAACATTGGGCTCGGGTGCACGCCACGTAAAGAAGTCGCCTAGTATTTTCTTGAGTTTCAGTGATTGGTTAGCTTTTACGATGAAAGGTAGCTGACCTTTCCTCTTCCACATCCTCGGTCCTGTAAAAGGGAAACGTCCCTGACTCGACTAAATCTAGGTTAGAACCAGTTAAACTCGGTGGATGTCGATGGTTACCTGCTGGAATAAACACTACGGGCCACTCTAAGCCCTTTGCGGCATGGCAAGTTACAATTGNCACCTTCTATGTTTTGATTGATATGGTTGAACAGGTAGAGAGATCGAGCTATACATACATCTTTATTGCTAGCCTCATCCTGATTGTCTCCTTCTGATGACAACATCGACGCTTGCAAGAATAAGCGAAGGGGAGTTAGTCTGCAAACATATCAGTTGGTTCGATAATCCCAGAGCCCAGCATAGTAGGGGTACTTACTTTTCACCCGTAGCATCATTGTCCTTAATTTCGCCTGTTTTGACCTCGCTCGCGAAATTGATTAACTCCTCAACGTTCTCCCAGCGAGTTTCCCAGTCAGGCTGAGTTTTCTTCAGATGTTCTTGATATTCCGTGCACCGCAAAAGCTCCCGGATGAGGTCTGGAGGTGACATACCCTGGAGAAAAAGGATACAGAATGATGACTCAATCTATGTCTAAGTGAAATACCTCGGAAGCCAATCCCCTCAGTTTCTCCATCACTTTAATGAAACCAGCGAGCTTGCGCTTGACAGGAGGTTTGACATCCGGGATGCGGTTGTCGCATATTCGCTCTACAACCTTTAACAGAGATAGTTTTCCTCCTGAAGTCTTGGCTGTGAGATTTTCCAACGTCTTGCGAAATGCCATAAATCAGCGGAGGCAGTTGGCTGGAGCCTTATCAATTCACCTTATCTCCAATTCCTCGTCCAGGGGTATTCACTGCCCGAAGAAAAGCAGGATTATAGTCAGGATTGTCAATCAGCTGTAAATAAGCCAGTATGTCTTTGACCTGGGATACAATCACCGTCAGCCCGGGTATCAGAATGGAAAATCCCGCACCTCTAGACGCTCAAAAAACTTGTGTCCACCCAACACGCGAGTTGGGATACCTTCCTTCTGAAAAGCGCCCTCGAGCGCCCGAGACAAGGCTGTAAATCGTACTAGAAACTAAGGTGAACAGAGCAGTAGAGATGATCCAAGTGGCTAACTCACACAGAATAGCAAAATCGCCGTATCCCAACAGGCCGCCTGTGTAAGCCACTACCCGCTTTACTTCAGCCACAATGCTGGCAGCTTCAGCGTGTTCGTTGGGCGACCGTCGTAGCACGGGCTTTCCACCCGCTGGATGGGAAGTGAATAACGTCTTGAGTATTCGGTTCTGGTCTGCGAACTGCATGAGAAGCTGGTGATTCGCAAGGTGTATGGATTCACCTTGAGCCACGATCGCGAGGCTCGCTTCGAGAATGGACCCAGTAGACCGGTAGTTCTCTTCTAGAAAAATTTGTTCGGTATTTGGGAAATCTGGACGACAATTAAGATGCGGCTCCTATGACGGAAGAATCTTGTACATACCTTTCCTCATACGGGACAGGTTCCCAACTTCTGCGGATCGCCAACCGTAAACTAATAACGAAGGTTAGATCAGTTTGCAGCACTCATCAAGGTATATACTTGACTGGTCTGGGTCACCAACAACTGTCAGACATCTGTAGACTGCCAATTGATGCATGAGCTCGTATTGTGTAACGTTGGTATCTTGGCTACTTTAAGCGTTAGGTAATCCTCCACGGTGTTCTATGAACGTACAATTCATCCACCAGGACGTGTTTACACCAGTTTACAGCTGGACCATGCGAGCGAAACATTTTGACACCGAACAATAATAGATCATCGAAGTCCAAAGCATTATTCTGCCTGAGAGCATTCTCATAGCGTGTATAGATCGACGATACAACAGAGTTAATCCGATCGGTCGTTGACAGGAATGACGACTTGCTCGCGTTACATTCTGCACTCATGGTTGCTGCATCGACACCGCGTGCTTTTGCTCTGGAGATCATGGAAGACACTATGGATTCCTTGAGAGTAATATCTCCTGCCTCAAGCTCGTCTTTGACAGGTTTAAGGAGGCCTGCTATCAGTTTCTTGCTGATTTAAAGTGAGTATATGCGCAAATTTCGCCACTCATAGCGACACACCTTTCTTCGGCATCACATACGGTAAAGTTGCGCTCCAAATCGATAACGTTGGCGTATTTCCGCAAGAAGAATGCACAGAGAGCATGGAAAGTGCCCATTTTAATCTGGCTCGTGTGCTGTTCACCGATGAGTTTCATTAAGCGCTCCCTCATTTCATTTGCAGCCTTGTTAGTGAATGTAACGGCACAAATGGATGAAGGCGGGATGGCATGATGAAGAATAAGGTAAGCAATTCGAGATGTCAACACCTAATAAATAGCTGAGTAGCTGTATAGGAGACTCAGTTCGAGTTTGGACGCACTTTTGTCTTGCCACTACCAGGACCCGCAAGGATCTGAAGTGGTATCGCTGGGGAATGCTGAACCGCTGTTGAGAAACGGTGGTCAACAACCGAATTCCGACTCAAATAGACCAGTTGCCTTTGAGTTGAGCAAGATTCAGAGTATCCAAGAGTCCAGTGGCAACTTTGAGCGCCATGAACCGTCAGCGCTGTGCAGACGTTTGAGTAAATGTTGAAGTCTAAGAAGTGGTGATGAGTGTGATGTGATGAGACGCGTACGAGCCGCGCTCGCGTTTCGGCTGCGACTCAGTCACGTGGATAGATTGTGGCGTTGCCTGGCATTGCTAAAGTTGTCACCAGTTTACGTACTTTCGATGTTTGGCCAAAAGCAACGTTTGGCTTCCAACCTGAGCCAGAAAATTTGAACGTCTTCAAATGTATTCAAGAGCCAGCAATTGCGATAAACCACCCTACGCTTGCGTCAGGAACTGTAACATGAAGCTCGGAACACGGTTCAAGCTAGTTTTTGCACCACGCCGAAGCAATGATGACGGCTGCTGGCTGCGGCGAAAACAGCCTATCCCGGAACAGGGAATGGTATTCTTCAGAATACACTACCGCTCAGGGTGGCCGAGATCAATGAACGTTCGTAGCTCGGTGGAGCCAGCCACTACCAATGCTACTATTGAACTTAAATTGAAGAGCGGAACAATACAGTCACTGCTTTCTTCCTTGTTCTAAAACCTCAGTCATTCTTTCCGCTCCCCCTCTTGGGGCTCACAATCGTCACTCCTTACCCATCCCCTTCACTCTAGATGTCCAGGAGACCTGAAGCAAATATGCAGACCATTGATGTCCCAGAAACGGCAGCAGGCACTGCCGACGCGTCCGAAAATACCGAGAGGCCTGGAGTACGACCAGATAGACAGACAAATGTCAGGGGACCCAACCAGCTTCCATCATTTTGGGCCTCGCTGAAGGCTCGGAATGCCTCGTCTACTCCTGCTCAAGGATGGAGAGGACACTTCAAGGGTTGGCGTATTGTCGTATTTCACTCCTGTGAGTTACGAGTGTTCGTCAGTTGAATAGAGCGGCTTCTGATCTGACTTAGGGCTGAACCTCTTCCTTGCTTTTGTTCCTTTTTCCGTTCGTTTTGTCGATTAGAAGACCTACCACTCTACTGACATATCCTGCTCTGGTAGTGGGCGCTCAGCTTCATGGAAAAGGATACCCACAATCTGATTTTCGCAAGTAAGTATTATTAGCCTCCGATTCCCGCGGCTACTGAGGGAAAATCAGTGTGTATTCTCAGCCTAGTCCCACTGGTCAAGGTAAGGCAAAGCCAACATAGTCAACCTCCGTCGCAGTAACTGCAACTGTTGCATCATTCCAGCTCCATGACCTCTGCACGGGCGAACTTGCAATCAGAATAGGCGGAAATAAAACAGGCCTTCTTAACGCGAGTCTAGTGAGTGCTACTACACTGCATTACTATGAAAAAAAATCCTAACTGCGGCTATAGAGCAACATGTAGGTACAATGTCAGATCAATAATCAATTCTGCTGACTGCCATCACGATATATGCACAGGGTTGAGATCGTTATTTCAGTCTGTCCATTTCCTTCCTTGATTTTACTAGTATTCTCAATGCCCGCCATAGATTAGCGCGTTGCGACGTTGTGAATTAAGCGTGGTGCAATCCGCCCGTAAGCGCTCTCCGTGATTGCCTCGTCAGCGTCTAATATACCTTGATTCTTTCTTAGTCGTTGGTTCTATAATGAGTAAATTATGTGCGTTATGAGAAATAACTTACTTTGATGTTCGCTCATCGTGTCTTCGCAGTGCTCGTTCTCGGCTTGTGCTTCTTTGCCGGTGGATTGCGATTCACCGAGCAGGGGTTCGACGCGAGTGAGTGCCGTGGTCGACATCTGTAGTATTCCATTATCTGACATAGCCAGCCGCGACCCAAATGCACACATCTTTGATGAGCATAAGCGTCGGCGCCATTCTCTTACCTGCCGCGTACCATTTCATGGAGGATAAAGGGAACGCGGAGACATCTGCCGTACAGGGCAAGCATATCCTTCAAATGAGCCATGCGGTGTGTCACAGCCCTAGAGTCCCCAATGTCAACTCAACTTTTCGCTGCACAGGTCGCCATCGTATTGTTACTCAGTAAGATCAACTTATGTCTACCGCCTTTCCACGCCCTGATTGCATCCTCAGTCTATTCTGCGTACCTCATATTTCAGCTTTGGTCACACAAGCACCTATATCACGACCGGCACAATAAACAAAGCGAACGTTTACCGGTTCAGGTTCGAGTTGGCGTACCGAAGTCAGCGCGTATTTTAAGGCATGCAGGAAAACGACTTGCGACCTCGTTCTCTACCCTTGATCTTTCGAGACCTGCGAGCAGAACAGACCGGAATCCTGGGCACCCACTCGAACAGCACTCTCACCCCTCGCCATATGACTCACAGCTCACTCTCAACATTTGTCCGGACAACTCCAAAAAACCCGAAATGGGTGATTATCCCGAGGGCTCAACAGTTCGACTCGTTACGCCACGTGGGGTGCCCCTGAATCGCGAGGATACCTACATGAGCAACGAATCAAGTGAAACAATTATTCTTGACGTGGTGAGGTCGTACGAGGATCTTCGACCAGAAAGCTACGTTCTCGATGAACGAGACCGACAGCCCACCCCGAAGCCAGAAAAAGAGCCTCAACTGAGTTGGGCCATCACGTTATGCACCATGCTCACCGCGACAACAGTGAGTGTTTCCATATACCGGTAACACTCGTGCTGACTGACCGTTACTATTGCAGATTGTTGCTTTCACTGCAGAAATGCTGGTGGAATCAATGAACGGGGTTTCCTCCTCCATCAGTAAGGAGTGGATTGGTCTGATCGTGTTACCCAGCGTCTCGGCTGTTGCAGGCGAGTAGACTTCAACTAAGCCGTGAATTGTGGCTGAGCTTACCGTGTCATGGTCCATAGAATGCATCACAGCAGTGAACGTGTCCGTGCGCGACGAGCTGACGCTCAGCGTGAGTGTAGCTGTCGGATCAAGTATTGTGAGTAAGTGCCCTTGAATGCTGCGCAGCTCTGATTGTTGTTTGTTCTCCCAGCAAACTGCCCTTTTCGTATTTCCGTGCGTTGCTCTCGGATACAACCGATTGATATACTCTTGTTCATCTCTTTCAGTTTCATGGTCATACTAGGATGGATCATCAATAAGCCTTTATCGCTCCTACTTGATCCATATCAGTCACTTGTAAGCAGTCTCTGACTCTGATCCATCCATGCCATTCAACCGTCCACTAGGTCCTCTACCTATCAGGTATTTCTGCCGAATTTCAAACGAGGTNCTTGCGCCTGACATTGACCCGTCATCCCAGTCCAAATTATGAGCTATGTGGTGGCAGATGGAAAGTCAAACTGGCTCGAGGGTGTGATTCTTATTTGTGAGTGCCTGTCGTTTCGTAGCTACTCGGCTTTCTCATCATCAACCCGAACAACAGGCCTCTACGTCATAGTCGCCGTTTCATTTTGGTTCTATCCAGGTGAATACCCGAATCGTGGGCGCGAGCCCTTGTTTTTTTTTACTGAATAACATTTGTTTGACCCGGTGGAATGTAGGCTCAAGTCTTCCTGCCGCCCTCGCAAATTGCGTCCTGACCATTTCCGATCCCGTCTGAGCGAAGTTCGCGGACTTTACTGGCACCTGTATTGTTCATCACGTTCATTGTAGTACTATACGGACGGTTCAGTGATAGAGTCTTAGCATACATCAATCAACCTATTATACCTAATAAAGGGCTCTTCTGTGTCACCATAGCGCTCCCTAACTTGCCGTCCTGAGCGCTGGCCCGATCTAAACTTGGATCAAGAAGCAGTCTAGAGTATCTTTAGATCAACCACTTATCTAGGGACTGATGCCATCAACGCTTAGAGCTCGGTTTTGATGGAATGCAAAAAACCAGCTCTGGATTTCGTGCCGCAGGCTTGCAGCTTGGTGCACAGACTACTAGTTGGCCACCAATACTATCACACCATCAGATATACTGGTCCTTCGTGCATCAGCCTCAACACTTGTGAGTGATGTATGATTGATGTCCTTCTAATGAAATCAACGAGACAACTGTTCCCGGCGACATTGCAGTGAAGAATTGATGAATATGGGTGCCACCTGTGGTTTTGATTTTGGCTTAAATCATGATTTGGTATGAAGATGACCGAGGGGACGCATGCTACTGGTAGATTAGGCACTAGAACCGAATTGACTGATACGTCCCGATATCAAATCAACTAACTGTTTCCGATTCGACCGCCAGGCCCGTGAAGACATCCATTAACGGATCAGAGGTGGCCCGACCCTGTTGATATACAATATCGCTGCGCTCCTAAGCTGCTTTATCATTGGTTCTACTGAATAATCAGCTGTATCATATGACCATATGTGAAATACCACACAATAAATGTTAACCGGGGCTGTTTTTAAATTGAGATTGAAGAGCACGGGTCATCTCAACACCCATTAACTATCAAGAGGTGGTGATCCAGTGATGTGGCCTGTCTCGAAACCTAGTTTCAGAAACGAGTTAATGCTTGTACGCGGCTTTTGATTGTCGAAGAGAGCACTAGCAGAGTGATTAGGAGTCAGAGTTCCAAGCAAATCATAGAAATATATAGATCAACAAATACAATGAACCACGGCGCAGTCTAGTATGCTACATCATATAAATAAGCCGACGCACAAGTTGCTGCGCGTGTGTCGCTATTGATAAGTTAGATAATTGAGCCAAGAGGGCTTGGAGCGAATAAATATTAAGGAATAGTAAGGTAGAAGTCCGTACAGCACGCATGGCCTTCTATTTGGATCGCAAGTTAGTGGCTGCATGCGGGACAGTTTCCATTGATGTTGAGTGCTAATATCATCAATTGAGGCGCCGTGTTGGAAACCAAAAACGAGGATCACTCACTGTACTGTTCGGGGGCTTGGCGGCTGTTGGAAAAACAGCAGTGTTAGACACGGGCAGTAACAAGGTAGCGAGCGAGGTGAAACAGCACGTACTTTTGCCAGCAAGTTTGTCTGCACGCAGGAGGACTGCAAGTCTGAGGATGATTCGGGCTAAACTTGCAGGTGGCGTGGTAGCAAACAATCTAAGAATGAAATAAGGATCGAGCAGTTCTGTAGTGACTCGACGACGTCGGCGTACTAGTTCATCCGGCTAGGTAAAACAAGTATTGTCAGGTTATGCTGTTCTCGATATAAAGTTTGTCGAGAAGGGCGAAGCACGTACCAGGACGACTATGTGACCACAACCATGGTAAACTCTGTTGACCCTTGGAATATCTGTTAGGCCATCAATCAAGAGAGAGGGAGAGATGCCTCACTGTCTATAACGGCACATTATTGAGTGGTGAGGGATGAGAGTACGACGAAAGTGAATGAGAAATATGGGGAATACGGAATGGTGAACTGGTGGCGAGCATGCCTTTTATCTTCTCGATATCCATACTACGAGGAGTCTGCCGTTTTTCGTTGGTGTTTGAGTATTCAGAGGGGCGGTGACTTGACCGAGTCACCGTTAATAGCGACAAGAGCTCGGGTGCGACCTCCATTGAACTTTGAAGCGTCTCAGTAGCTACAGTGTGACAGGTGCCAAATAAAACATTGAGGGGCCTCGGTTTTGAAATCCGGAGATGGGAAACTTCGGGAAATTGAAGTGCCAGGAAATAGCTTGAGCTTGATTGAGCTTAAGCTCAGTGATGTAGCAGCTTTGTCCTTTCATTCGCTGAAATCACATTCCGGATTCGGGACGTTATTTGACAGTTTAGAGACTGGAGTCTGAGAGATAAACGATATACATATCGCTTGCTCATAATGAACCAGTTAGAATCAGTGGTTGTTTCCACAACACACAACGTAAGGAAATTGCGCGATCTTGGATATGTTTGTCAGGATCTAGGAAATCGGAAGATGAAAGGAGCGCGTCAATGACGGGCGAAAGAACCTGAGAAATGCCGTATATGTGATGACATAAGTCGTGTGCAACTTACGGCGCTCAGAAGCGTGATCTTGCTGAAGGAGCCGCAGTCCGCTGGTCCCGGAAGACAGACTCATATTGTCCTTGTTCTCTGATTCTCTTGTTTTCTCTTCTATGTTAAACCACAGAAAACCGCGCTCAGGGCCTCCAACGTCATCATATTCGATTGAGCATCGCAATAACTCCAGTCAGATAACTCCCAGCACTATAGCTGATACCCGCTTCGGCCTTCAGGAAACGGGCCAATCTTTTCTTTCAAACCCGTGGAATGATTCTGAAAATGGAACCCGCTCTCGTGTTCACTCCATGAGCGAAGTACATTTCCCTCTTTCTGAAACATCGAGAAACTCTTCAAACCAAGATTTCCAGTCTTCCATATCATTTCCGGAACCACAGCTTGCACAACATGCGTTTCTCAGCCCAAGTTTAACTATCCCATCCAGAGGTCTTCATCACCGACATAGCACAGGGGACTTCAGACCCCAAGCTCAGGCACCTGTTTCGCGTCGCAATGATCATGTATCGCATCACGGAATGAGCGGTTTTCAAGAGCATGATCCCCAGGTCCGTTGTTCGTTTTCATAGCCTGACAGGGCGCCAATATACCTCAGTTTAGTATCAAGGATAAACTATTGCCCAGTCATCCAAGCGGAGGGTCAAAGTTAGTTATCTCGTTGCGCAAAACATAGCTGCTGAAATTCAGATCCTTTCATCATCTCAGTCCAGACGACCTGTTGAGTCTCTTTCAAGACGGGAAACTAAACGATCAGGATCAGGAATGGCACAGGCTGGTTTCAAAGGAGGCGTTAGATGCCCTGGGCAAACAAGAAGTTCGCCGGCAATCAATTATCTTTGAGATAATTAAGGGAGAGCGCGACTATGTTTCTGATCTAGAGCTAGTCCAATCGGTATGCAAAATATCCATATTGTCAAAACCACAGAGGTTTATTGAGATACCAGCTCTTTGTAAATGGTCTCCACATTGCACGTCCTCAAGTGATTCCCGGGAACGAGTTACCAACTTTCATCAGAGATGTGTTCGGAAACCTTGATGAGATACTTGGACTTCATCAACAACTTCTGCATGCACTCTTTGAGCGTCAACGAGAGCAGCATCCAGTTCTGCAGACTGTGGCGGACGTTATACTTGACAGTTGAGCGGTTATATGCTAACCCAGGGGTATTTTTTCTGACAGAGTCCAGAGGCAATCAGGACTGAATTTCGTTCCGCATACGAGGTGTACATAAAACACTATCCCCTGGCAGAATCATACCACAGACAGCAACTCAAGCGGAACAGTTCATACGAGCAATTGACACAGTCACTATCCGACGATCCTCGGGTGCGCAAACGCGATCTTATTACTTTACTGTCCAGACCTGTTACGAGGTTGCCGCGATTGAGTCTGCTACTAGAAGAGACGCTGAAATCTACCGACAAAAACTATGAGCATCCCGATCTCGAAACCTTACCTCTTTTGCTTGGTATTCTCCGTGATTGCATCAAGAGCACTCAACCGGGCATTGAGGCTGCAGAGAGCAAGGTCAAATATCGGGCCCTCTGCGAAAGCCTTATCTATCAAAGAGGAGAAATCATAGTATGCCAACCACTATCTATGATGTCGTAACAAAAGTGCAATTTGTCTTAATCAGGATATGGATCTATATGACCAGAGCCGCACTCTTGTTTACTCGACTTCGGCCGCAAGAAGGACAAGGTCCGACTCTGGATTTCATGAATGGGATGATGTTGTCGTGTCGCTTTTGGACAATTATCGTAAGTTATCGTCGTGTCATCATGCATACTATCCTCACGCTATGAAGTTCTCCTTGTCAAGGAGGAAAAGCAGCGGAATTCCTCAACGATTAAGCGATACCTCATGTCACGAGTAAGGCTATACCTTTACTTTGCGAACAATTAAGCTGAGGATCCCAAGCCTCTATACTTGTCATTTCTGCGGTTAGGAAGTTTTGACGATGCTCCCGATTCACGCAAGGAAAAATCAGATGGCGGGCTTCTGGATTCATTACGATCTCAATCAGTACCCATATTTCCATTTACTGTTTACCATGCCTCCGATAGTTCCACTCGACGATATACCTTATATGTCTCATCACAAGCTCAGCGGCAAAAGTGGAAGAGCGCCCTTTCCGAGACCATGGCTCTTCATCGTCTCAGAGAGGACTCAAACAAGGTTGGTTGAAATTATAATTAGCATTTTACATGATCACTAATTCAAACCAGTGGTTTGACCCACAGAATATCACCAGCACTTATTTTCGCGTTCCAACGCAAGTCGGAACGGCATCATCAGGACAAGGACTCACGGGAAAGATATCATCAGCTGTGCCTTTCTGTATGTTTTAAGTATTTTTATGCTTAACTATTGTTAATTTGTGCTTAGCGTTCGCGGACCGAAAGTTTCTAGCAGTTGGTTGCCCAGCGGGTATATTTGTCTCCGTCGTTGGCCATGAAGGTGTGCTTCGCATGATTCCGTGGATTGCGGTGTACTGATTCCTAATAGATTTCAAGAGGGTGCTGCATTATTCTAGTCCATCTTACATGGCAGCGCTAGAGGAAACGGCTGGCAGTGTCTTTAACCGTTTTATCATTCATTCTGAGTCGACCGTCGTGTCATATTCACTGGAGCTCATGGCTCGACTAGCTTTAGGGCAAACAACGTCACAGATGTTAGATGCATCAATGGAGAACCTAGGCGGGACGGATTCCAACATTACCCTTTGCAGGTGCTTGAAAATAGGCGGAAGGGCACTAGGTGAGCTCTTACTACAATGTCTCATGCCACAGGTTCCCGTTTGACCTCGCCACCTCAGTCATGTTTGGAAGTAAACGGCGACTTAGTACATCACTTGCTCTCCNAGTCGTGGAAGCNGTAAGTCAGGATGAAATGGAGAGTATGACACGAAAGGGAAAGAACACGCGGCTCCTTTCGTTCAGACCGTTTGGCGAGGTGGGATTCCAATGATNCCTCTCATNGTTCCAATCTCAAGCCTTCCTCTGCAGCCCGGNTTCGTCCCACGAGATGCTTCCGGTGTCACCGCGTTGACGAAGAGTACCGCCATATGTACTCAAGATGGAATCGTAATTGTAGACCCCACCAAGTAGGTCCGGAGTGCTCGGTCGTCATATCCAAGTGACTCATTAGCATATTCATGTTAGCCTNGCGCGGTCCACNGTGACTATGGTTCCAGATCTGCAAGATTCCGCAACCGATNCATCAACGGCAATGCTAAAGGACCGATTGAAGGACGCAAAACCGTTGGGATTGGCCCGAGTTGATGCTGATGAGCTTTTACTGATTTATGATTGTGCGTACCGATNCTTTACACCCACACATCAANAATCTCACCTATTGCTCTCAATTGACTAGCAATTGGATGTTATATCACCAAACGAGGCACTCCAAGCCGNAACAGTGGCTTCATCAGATGGGAAACACAGGCAAGTGGGTTTGCACATCGTGGAAGCCACATACTCCTAGTCTCTCCACAATTCATTGAGATCCGGAACATCAACACGGGTCGGATCGCCCAAGTAATTGAGGGAGTTGATATTCGNCTGATGTATTCAGGCNACGGCTCTAATGACAGAGATGATCGGGTGTTAGTTGCTATGAGGGGCAACAGGAAAGAAGGTGGTTTCGCTGACAGGATCGTCGAACTCGTGGAAACAGTAGAATACGTCCCCCAGTNGGCCGTCTCTATGACGCCGGATGCTTGGGAAGAATGGGATATGTGATGAGCTNTAGGAAGCTTCGTGGTTGATAGGCAAATTCTCGCGTGGGGGAATTGGAATTCGGAAGCGGTCGAACCATCGGACTTTTTTGCTCATGAGACGTCGGATCGGAATAGCACGCGTAATGNTATCTCACCGAAANTATGATTTATATTCTTCCTCCCGAGTCNATTTAAAGNAATGCAGCATTTATAACGATATATACAAGTCCTCAAAGCGAGTACATATGTAGAAGTTANTACAATATGAACGTGTGCTGATGTTAGAACAGTCACGGGCGCTGATCTACTATGCCTTGATAAACACAGCCATGCCTTGCAGATTATTTCCGTCTGGCATGAAATCTGAGATGCATTCCGAATATCAAGTAGAGGAAAGGACATACGGACTGGTAGGCCTGCTCGGGCGGCGGAACCAGAAATATCTAGTTGTTGCACGCTTGTGGCTTGACCNGGTGCATCCAGAGATAAAACGTCGATGGTCGTCGCGTTTGCTGCAAGGACGTAGAGGAAACTATAGGATTACCGCGTGTGAGTTACAGTAGCAGTTGTAGAATGGCATGTATAGCATACTTACTCTTTGTTGCCCACCTGTGCGACGTCGAGATCGATGGTTGCTGACTGNTGGGCCTGCGGGTATTGCTACGAGAGTCATGAGCTCCAGACAGCACTGGCTAACTGTACGAGTCACTAACCTTTACGATCTTTGGAGTCAAGTNATCATCAACGTTCACTTCGGTGATAGTAGATGTTCCAATATCGGTTAGGTAGAAGTTTCCGGTAGTGGGACTGAATGTGGACCAGCATGTTGCAACTTGACCTTGGATAGCATTCGCCGACGAGCGATCCCCACCAGTAGAGTTTTGACCCTGAGCTGAGCCAACAGCCGAAAGNTCAAAAATGTCGAATCCAATTCCTGCATCCGTGGCGAAAATNGCATTCTTGCCCGGGATCACCGTCATCGAGAAAGGCAATAAGCCTCCTTGTGCGGGAGGGACAGTTTGGAAGTTCTCCGAAAGAGAGTTGTCNGATTGGACATCCCAAACAGCGAAGAATCCTGGTTGCGGGGGAGTGCCCTTAACGGAGACCACGAGATGCTTTTCATCCTCTGTGAACACGACTTGACTGGCAGTGCCAGCGGGACCTGTGGCAGGAGTGGTTTGATTGATTCCCAAGGACCGGACTGTGTTTTGGATGGGTACTAGCCCCTTCTGCTGGTCGATCGAGTAGCAGCTGAGAGCATTCCGCAATCAGCTTCTTGANAAAATGATTCATGGCAAAATCCATTACCTGACGCCGTTGATCGTACCTCCGTTGACAGTACAAGCCATGGTGCCGGCCTTATTAAGGGCAACAGAGATCGGAAATTCGCCCTCACTGGAGATGGGTTTGCCAATCATTCGCAGAGCAGTNGGATCGCTGGGATTGATCGCATATGACGATAAAGTACTGGACCCAGGCTGGAGACAATANTTTAAGCAAGACTATCCTAGAGCTGAGCGAAGGAATATCTTACATTGACTGTGACAAGGACTTTTCCTGAGCTAGATGCCTTGACAGACCCTTGACTGAACAATGGATCCGGTCCATTACCATCAGAATTACCGTGAGCACCCAAACCNCCTGCATCAATAGCTCTTCTCAAGTTCTATCATTTACGCGAGATCAGTTTCAGAAACCCATCAACATGATTGAGGTCCTCGCTTACCAGCTTTCCATCAGTACCAATATCAGCCGCCACGATGAAGTTTCCGGTTGGCTCGTTNGTGAGGACTGTACAAAAATTNAACAATTGGAGTACTTCANGCGGGGGAATACGTACAATACACCGCGCCAACAGATTGGCCATTAGCNGGAGACATGTTCTTCGAGTCTGAACGGGGGACCGGACCAGCAGAAACATGGCTAGTGGCGAGAACGGCAGTCAAGATGAATGTNACTGAGAGAAAANGCATTGTCGGTGTTATCAAAAATNAGAAGAGAACTGGTGAGGTAGNAGGAAAAACGAATGTCGCTCGCGACAAAGAACGAAGAAACGGGTGCTGAAGTCATCGACCCAGCACGTAAANGATTTTATAGCGCATAGCGCAGACCCTTCGTACGGTTTCTTCTTGGCCTCCCGATGCGGTTACTGGTATTCCCGTGTTAGGAGCTCAGCGTCAACATGGGGACCTTGTACTTATTTTGTCGCATAGCCAACGCCCCTCAAAACACTGTGGCGACATGCTGATCGCTAAGCAGAGACTCGTTCATTGAATTGTGGATTCAACAGCCGGGTGATGGTAACTTGATCCCGAGTACCGGCACGGTCGAGTTCGTCGTTTCGAAGGCTCAATCAGGGTAGTTATTCGGGTGTGAAGGCTAAAACACTTTGTGCCTTTGTGCGCTTTTTGGGTGATCCCCCGAATTGAGGAGATATCGTCAGAATATCAGGTAGGCTGGCAATTGAAGTTGGTAATCGAGAGGCAGAAGCGACCCTGAATGCTGTGGGTTGATCNNTNNCNTNNNNGNTGNTCAGNTACGTTCNCG
>JANIEX010000077.1:39945-68649 GCA_027627405.1 Leucocoprinus birnbaumii
ACNNNTCTNNNCNTNACTGCNTNAGCCTTCTCGTTACTCCTGTTGACCTCGTGTCGCTAGCGGAATGTCTGCTCAGCTCCTGAAGCATGCCCTAAGTGGTCCGCCCATGATGTCCACTTCACCAATCCCACCTGGAAAGGATCTGAAGCTTTTTCAGCCCAAGAAAAACACGGTATTAGTGTCTCATGGTCGGCCGCCTTGGTATGCGCGATACCCTGAAGCCTGTACAATCGTATATTGACGTNACTATGTGGTCTTGAGGTACGGAGAGGATGGCAAGAAAATAGGAAATGCTTTNGTTATCGGTGTTGCTGGCAAGTCCTTGNGCCAATGCCTCATCAGATTCCCGTAACTAACCTCACTGGCACTTGTTAGGGGGTTCTGCGAGCGGAAAGGTATGCCATTGCACACTACTTCAGGCTCAGCGGTACCAACACTGCCTTCCGATAATAGACGTATGTTGCTCGAGAGATTGTACGAGCCCTNGGATCTATACCCACCGTTATCATACTTTCGCAGGCGAGTTTGGTGTCGCGTGTGCTCAATGGGCGACTCAATGTCCTATAGGATAGCTTTTACAAGTATCATACACCCGAAGAGCTCGTTCTTGCTCACGCAAANATGCTGGATTTTGACCATCCTGACGCTATTGACATGCCAATGTTNGCATCGGTGGGTGGCGTCGTATCTGTTTCTTCGTNTATTCACTAGACTTGATTAGTGNCTGGCGGATCTCAAAGAATGCAANCANTCCAATATTCCCGTTTACTCCTTCGCAGAGCACCAGCGTTTGGAAGAAACCAAGTACTTGTATGGTGCTACAGTGATCATTGGCAAGTCGCTTCTTGAACTTCATCAGTCATCCAAACCTAGTTTCTCACCCGGCGTACAGCGGAAGGAATCATGGCTTTACAGGATTCCGCNCTAAGAGCCCTCTATGATCTGAAGGTAAGCTGATCTGCTCGGTTACTGCTAATATATCTCAGTCGAAAACGCGTAGATCTTCGTGCAGTGCGACTCTGACCTGATGCTCGCCCGCCGGATCAAACGAGACGTGAAGGAACGAAAGCGAAGCGTCGAAGGTGTTCTGGACCAGTATGNTTGGTGTACATCTACGTTGGCCAGGCGGCTCNATTTTCGACAGATATTTGCGCTTCGTCAAACCTTCTTATGATAATTTCGTCCGGCCCACAGCATCTCACGCTGATATCGTGGGTCTTCTATACNCAGTCGCACAGCAGACCTATGATTAACGAAGTGAATNNNGACAGATTGTTCCAGGCTCCAACAACGCCGTTGCTATCGAGCTGATATGTACCCATGTAAGACGCCAGCTCCAGGAGCGTTCGAATCAATTTCGCGAAAAGATGGCCATTCCCCCATCTTTACCTGAAGTTCAAGTCCGGATCACTTACCCCTCCGCCCGAGGTCGAAGAACTGAATTTGACGGTACATCCTAACACTCCCCAGCTGAAGGTAATCTCCTCTACTCCCTTGACTCCAGGGTGCTCAACAAAACTCGATAGGGCATTTTGACCATTCTACGCGAAAGGAGCTGTAAGCGCCAAGACTTCATTTTCTTCGTAGACCGTCTGTCTACACTCCTCGTGGAGTATGCTCTTCAACATCTCCCCTATATTCCCATTACTGTGATAACCCCAGTAGGAGCTGAGGCTCCTGGCAAGCACCTAGATGCGACGGTGAGGTCTTTGATTCGCTGTTCGACTTCCTTCATAGCATCCACTGACAACTCTTGACACTAAGCACTTATGTGGGGTTTGCATTCAGCGATCGTGAGTTCAGTATCAGTGCTGTTTTTTCATCAGTGTGAATTTGAGGTTTGCGTTAGTGGCGGATGTCTAGAGCGGGGATTCCGCAGGGTCATTCGCGACGTACCCATGGGCTCTTTGTTAATTCAGTCGGATGCAGTTACAGGAGAACCTACCTGCCTGCAAGTAATGCTTCCCGCGTCCATTCGATTCCGTCACATGGCAGAGAACACTTGGGTATTCCTTCTCGATGCTCAGGTGAGCGTGATATTCTGAATTATCAGCTATTGTCAGCCAATGTCTTGAGCCGATATATCTCCGTGAAACAACAGATTGGCACAGGAGCGGCCGCCTTCATGTCAATCCGCATCTTACTCGATCACGGCGTTCGGGAAGATCACATAGTTTTTGTGGCATTCCTTGTCGCTCGTGGCGGTGGTATTTTAATCTTGAGGCGCGCATTCCCGAACGTCAAGATTGTCTGTGCTGCTGTTGACGATGAGATGGAAGAGGGGTGGATGGAAGGTGTACAAGACGACCTTACTAATCCAGAGGGTGTCGGACGAAAGGTGTGGGTCATGCAGCCTGGAATGGGGCAAATAGGTAATGAAACCCCTAGCCTACTGTCACTGAGGATGGTTTGCTGACGTGAAATTATTAGGCGATCGTTACTATCTTTAGCGAAAGTATTTTCTGCAGAACACATCAATTCTATTCCCAAGGTTTTTTGGGTACTTCAACGAACACCATCTCTAACTCACGTGTATAACATTGGACTTCTCAATATACCATCACCTGTTCTGCATCAGCGCTCCGCGGCTCCAAAGTGCGGGCCGGATGCACAGGTCAATCCGCCTCGCTGCGATATAAGGAACCAACATCCACTAAATCGAATACCATCCTATCCAAGAATGTTCTTGCATATCTTGACGCCAATGCTGCTCTTACTCAGTGTCAAAGCGGTGTCCTCAGCAGTACGGCCGACGTCCTTTGTCCTCGTCGGCGACAGTACGACAGCAAACGGGTATGTTCTCCCGATTCTATAATTGTATTCAATACCCTCACGTGTCTCAAACATATTCACTAGGACTACGCCAAACAGCGGAGGCTGGGGTAACGGGCTTTGCGGCTCTACGCTTACAGGAAATATCGCGTCCGTGGCTGCGGGTACACCGTGTATCAATACAGCGCACAATGGGGCCACCACGGGATCCTTTGTAGCAGATGGGTAAGTGTGTACGCTGTATTACTTACCGACGACGGTCATCAATGTCCATGGAACCACCTAAAATACCGGCAGCCTCCATTTCATCATTTTGACGCCTTCAAAAATTCAATGATGATTGATTGTTTTGAATGCACCACTGTGTGTGCTTACAGATTCTGGAACATTTCCCTCGCCGCTATCCGAGGTGAAGTCGCAAAAGGACGCCGAACGCTGGTAACAATCCAATTTGGTCATAATGATCAGAAAATAGCGCCTCCGGAATCTATGGGTGCCAATTTAACGGAGATGGTCAGGGAAATCCGAGGACTGGGAGGAGAACCCGTGCTTGTGACGAGTTTGACGAGGAGGTCGTTTAATTCTGATGGAACGATCGCAGATACCCTAGGGCCGTGGGCGGATGGTAGGGACTACTTTATTTCTGCGCTACATTGTTCAGAGTTATATTAATGCTCCTTTTCTCCCAGAAACGATCTTGATCTCGCGGCAGCAGGGCACCCACCTTTTGGACTTACATGCTGCTTCGATCAAATATGTGAGATGCTGTTCTTGTGGGGCCGTGAATAGCATTAATGACATGTTGGCGGATAACAGGTTGAAGCTATCGGGCCCGACGCTGCTCATCGGTTGAACAGGACCCCCGACGATAACACCCGTACGTGACAGCGACGGTCGCGACAATCGTGTCTTCTCTATTCTGACTGCTCATAACTGCCAATGTAGACCTTAATGTCAACGGCACGACTGTTTTCGGAAGGTACGTCATTCCAGGGGTCCTCCGGAAGTATCCAACTGAGGGGTATTTCTTAGGATGGTTGCCGACTTACTCAATACCAGCTTCCCAGGAGAACTCCCGATTGTAGCGAATCCTCAACTCAGCTCAGCTATCGCAAATGGGATTCCCTCGTTTTGAGGTTATCTGACATATGTTGGGTTAATAATGCTGAATCCGAAGTGGTGCTTTTAAATTAAATTAATATATGCCTGTGATACATGGAGCTGGGTGCGATGATTGTGCATAGCGTTTTGAGTTGAGACGGGCTACAGGGCGGGTAGCAGGGTGATCTAAGATGATGTGGCATGTTCCTCTTCTTCTTTCTTCCCAATGAGCATGTGCCAGAGTTCTGGACCGTCACGTATGAGAGCCTACGAAAAATGAGTCGTCGACATGCAACTCTAAATTGCAAGACACAATGACTCACAATGACAACTTCGACAGCGATGAGGGCAATGATAACCAGCTCCATTCGGTGAGTTGAGGACTAGAGCGAACAAGTGAGCTGCGCACATAACTAGACTGATCGACCACACATACCTCCGTAAGTAGTTGTCGAAGGACAGATTGCGCCTAGGAATGAGTAAGTAAACATTGCATAGTTTTAGCCATGGATGGTTTTACCTCCGCCGCGTAGGTAATCTTGTCATTGACGGACGCCGTGCGGGCTCTTACTTCCAGTGCGTCGCTTAAAGACTTGAATTGCTCTGTGCCCATGTCGATAAGTAAAATAGAAATGAAGAGCGATGTGACTTACTCTCTAGCTCTGGTTCAGCCCAGTAGAAGTCGGGTACGTCACTGAAGTTCTCTCGGTTGAGATTCAACCCTTGTCTGAACTTCATTAGCTGGCCCAGCTTCTTGATAAGTTGTGTTCGACCCATTCCTGGCTTTCCGGTCTGTTCCAAGGAATGCGGTAGTAGGGCCATGGACGTTAGGTAATCGTCAAGGGAAACCTCGAGCGCGGATAGGGCAGTTGAACGTGAAAGCGCTTGCGAATACGCATAACGGGCAAGGAGAGTTTCCGCGGGGAAAACCATTGGTGGCAGTTTGGATGGAAGTAACGTGGGTTCGTTCAGCGGTGAAGTTTGACCTAGGAGGATCAAATCTCCTTGAAGCCGTGTCTGCCTACGAAGTTTCGTTAGGATTACTATTCGACGTGAATAAAGAGCACAAACTCGCTGGGATCCATCACAAACTCCAACTCCTCATCCTCTATATCTCGCAACGGGGCAACCTGCAGGCCNGGTGCTTTGTCGATCACTTCTTCTTTGAAGGCTAGCGCATCTTCTTCTCCGAGTCCCCAGCAGACGTAGCTGCCGTTAGAGAAAACGAATATTTCTCCTTCCCGTCCGTTCTTTCCTGCCCATTTGGGAATCCACCACGATTCATGAAGTGCCTGTGAACGCGCGGGCAGTTCAGGATGGTTCCGGAGACGCGAGAGCAAGAAGCGCTCCGCAGTTGCAAGCGTGAACACAGGTTGAATTTCACCTCGGGTGGGTGTGGGGTTTGCTCGAATAGGAAGCGAAGCAGAGGCAGATCGTCGCAGAGGAGTGGTTGCCTTGGGCTTTGGCTTTGAATCCTGGGCATCCTTGGCAACGGCATAGTTTCTGCAGTGAACTACTGACACATTGGGTGGAATATGCCTATGATGAAGCGCTACAGAACCAAGAGGCCGACTGGCACGCCATACCGAGGCAAAAAACATGGATGACAAGGATAATAATGGCCGAGCGCCGAGCGCTGCCGATTACACAGCCATCAAAGCCATCAAACATCAAGATTCTCACCCGAAAGCTTAAATGACATCAGCTGTCAGCGCAAACTCTTCACTGCATCGACGAGTCGATGTGTCGCATGTCATATCGATGAAAACAGACAGTATATTGATGTCAAAAAGGGAAAAAATGCCTATACCATGTTTGACATCGATTTAACTTCATTTTGACTGGGGACGAATTGACTCGTCGGCGTAGTGTCTTGCACAAACTACATAGCTTTAGTGACGTTGCATTCAAATCTGGAATTGCACTGGATGGGTAAAACTACATGGGTATCGACATGGCCAGCATGATGAAGTGGGATATAAGGGGAGGTGGACGTTACAGTAAAAGCGAAAGAGCATTTTAACGACTATAAAACCAAGCTATAAACTAATAACCATAGCGTGGTGGACTATATCTCACATAGTACCTCGCCGCTTTGGTAGTTCATGCATATATTTCTAGTGATGTTTGTAAGTATCACATACTATAGTAGGCGAAATGGGGACACGACACATACCCCAACCAGTCCGGACACCATCCTTTCTAAGTTTTCCAACCGGCTCAAGACGTCCTCATTCTGCTTTACTGTTGCCAGAGCGATGCGAACCTGCATGCATAGCCAAATATTAGCAAAACCATAGCCAAAAGCAGAACCACCTTACCCCCAATGACTGAAGAGCGAGCTTTATCGCATCATTGCAATCGATGATTACGCGGCGATCATCCGGTTCGAGTGCGAATTTCTGGGTACAATCACGCACTTGCAATCTTTTCGTCACCTCCTCTACCCTTTTTAGCTGCCTAGTATGCAGATCAACGTCGATCTTCTCTGCCAATAGAGGGCCGTTCAGGACTTACTGGCTGAATTCCGAGATCGCTTGGATCACAGGCATCGGATAACCTTGGGTAGCCTGGTCTCGGTCGCATATGGTTTTGAAAAAACGCCCGACGTTATTTATGAGAATTAGCAAGGAGTTATCTGTATCCCGCATTGCCTAGGCAAAGGTTAGTTTTCCGGAATGAGGATACAATTGGAAGCACTAACACTCATGAGCTCCGCCACTCGCAATGCGGTCGAAACGCCAGCTGCGAGACCGGGGACAGGAAGTCCTGTAACAGCAGAGAGGGCAAGTCTAAGTGTCTGTGTAGTGTAGGTAAGAGTACCCGTAGCAAGAGGGTCTCGTCCCGTTGCTACCTCGACCAGAGAATCGGCATCGGGAAAATCGCAAAGAGTAAACTGCGACTCCATCGCGAGCTCAGGATCCACTGGCGCCAGGAGGCCAGTCTCGTCGACTGACCGGGCCCGACCTCTAAGGCGATTCACTAGACGCCTTCGCCTCGAAAGGGATGATGAGCGGGAGACGGGGGTCGTGTCAGGTGAATGAATAGATTCAACTGATGAGCGAGTCGATCTTGAGCTTGAAGAGGATGGTAACGACCTCTGATCTTCGATTTCACGCAACTCCTGTCTCGCATCCTTGAGATACTTTTTAAACCATTTGTACTGCGCACGGCGAGAGCTAGAAGTCGATGATAGAATATTCTTGATCAAGACTTCGAGCTGGGCGATAAAACCCTTGAGTACTTTGGTGGCCCAGGAAAACAAGGACTTTCCCGCTGTCGTTTCAGCGAGAGCCAAGCCCTGGTCCACCAGTTCCCTCTGAATCAGGATAGGCTTTGGGTCCATAGCCAGGGTATCGATGATTTCCCATGCGGACGCGCAAGTATACTGAAATCGGTGCATCTGTGACCCGTTCTCCAGCAAATCGTTCCAGAAATTAGTGCGAAGGTCTTCTTCCCTCCGCTCACCCTCGCTAATGTCGTGAAGAAGATCCCAACTAGTAGTTACAAGTCGAATGTTGGAGAGGGCATTCTGTCCACAGAGCCTTTGGAACATATCGAAGTTGCGCAGTATGCTATTGGGCATTCGATTGTCGGAGATCCGGTGCAGATATAGGATCCCCGACAGTTGGATTCCTCGCTTATATCTGTATTCGAGAATCAGCATTCAGTATCATGTGTAGGAAACAGAACACCTACGTCTGCTCCAGCCACTCAGCGATTCCCCTGAGAATTTCGATATCACTTTTGAAGGTATCGTCGAACCCCGGGGGTGTCGACGAAAATTACATCGTTGCCACGAGTAGCATTATGACACCGCACAACTTTGCTCACTTGTGTGCAGGATGTCAGGCTTTCACCAACCACGATTTCGTCGGATCCTGTGGCAATTTTGATAAACTGGTTTTTGGAGGGGAAGGGAGAAGTCAGGTCATGAGGAAGGACCCAGTAGGAGATTCTTTACCGAGCTCTTTCCCGCTCCCGTCGGACCCATCACACTGAAAAATTTGCATCAGAGTTAGCTCGAGAGGTAATGGGGCGAGATACTCACGCGATGATGGGCGGCACATCCGAATTTTTTATCTCCGAAGTTGTGTTGAGAGATACTCATTGGACTTTCGCAATAAGGGGACGGCGAGGAAAACGCGGTGATATAACTCAGGCCGGTTGAGCCTGTTGCCGAGCTGGAAGTACTCGAAAAACTGGTTGGGGTGGGCAACTCGTCGCGTAGAAAACTGGGCTGGGGTGGTCGCAGATCACCAATAACATGAGGTGGTATCGATGACTTAGGTTTAGAAGTAGATGGCACCATGGTGGCTCGTAAAGGCTTGGAGAGGGGAGAGAAGCGAACGTACAGCCTAGTTTGCCCCGCATCCAATTAAAGGACATGCCATGCTCTAGAACCTCTGTGATTAATGACGTGAGTGGCTGGGGAATAATTCTATCACCAGTATCGCAGTAATTGTGAAGGGCCCCGCCGTTGTGTTTCAAGATTCGAGATCGACTCATGGCCACAAAGACTCCGAGCGCAGACGCTTTATCTAACGATCAATTTAGAATAAACGCCTGCGAAGCTGTCGGGGCTTTGCCGAGAGACGCTCGATGTGACAAGCCAGGTCGAGGTTTCCACGTTGCAAAAAGCGAGAAGCATTTTTGCAAACGTGTATCAGTCGAAGTTAGGTCATGGTGACCCCGAAGTTTGGTGAGGTGTCATCCAGCAATCGCAGAAGAGTTTGGGGCATTGACATCGTAACAAGTAGATACCTCCGATTGACTCCAAGATCAACAGTCGAACCGTTGTGCTTCATACTCTGCTAACGAGGTTCTATGAGCAATTGACCATACATAGAGGACTGCTTCATATAGGAATGATTCGAATACCTAAGTCCGTCGACGGCATCTTGCTGCTTGTAGCGGTCTTGCAAGGCTAAATAGAATAGACAAGATGAATTTCAACGATCGGCCCTAGAGCCGTCACGATCTGTCATCAAAATTCGCACTAAGCTAGCCGCTGCAACGAGGGTATCAGAAGGATAAACTTGAATATGCATCGGCAACATATTGAAGAAAAGAGTCCATTCGCAAGAGAAGAGGTGCATTATTTTCTTTTCTTGATAAAAATTCTAAGGTCACAATACGGCAACTTCCGCCGTGGGAACTCAGTTCTGAGGCTTTGGCATCCCGCCTTCGTTCAGTTTCCCACTGGCATCAGCACCCAACAAAGCGAAAACAATCGCCCATGCGTTATCAGATGACTGTTGAAACCTCTGGACTGTCGATGGTGCCTTTCCTCTGGGCATATATGTGTCCCAATACTTCTGGAGTTCTTCCTGCCTCCCCTCACCAACATTGGAAGATGGCAGACACTCCCACATCGTTGTGACCAAAATCACTCGACTTGGGAAGCCTCCGACAGAATCCTCACAAAGAGACTTCAGTCGTGCCAGGCGTTGTGCAGGAGGGTCTGTGAGTTTTGGGTCCGTTATTCGGTGAAGATATAAAATCCCGCTGATTCTGGCTTTTCGAGAAAAGCTTGCGCGGCCTCATTTAGGCTTTCGAACTGAGCGGCAAGTATCGAGGACCGACTTACAATTTACTCATCCATTGCTTCAGCTTCTTTTTCGACCTTTTTTTCGTCTCTCTCTGAGTCAAAACCTGGTGTATCCACGAATACAACCCGACGGTCGCCATAACGCGCAGAATCTGTACATTCGATGTGCCGTACCTCGCTCGGTTCCGGCTTTAGCCTGTTGTTCACAGGTAGAATATCCTTTCCAGCGGCAATGTTAATGAACTACGCGAATATGTCAGTGGCAACCAATGAGTTCGTTCGCTTTTGAGCCTCACCGTGCTTTTACCCACTCCGCTCTGTCCAACAACACTATGAGATATTATTATGTACAGGCTATAAGCGTCGACGAAATGCTGAATGCGCACGCAATGATTATATCGCTCTGCTCGATTTCTTCGACGTGTAAGAGTCTCGAGAGTGTGCCTCCCATGGTTTGTGAGGGTGGTGCGGGACTTTGAAGGCAACGGTATAACCGGATACCGCTATCTACATATCAAAAGGGAAAGGAGTGGACTTTACACAGGACCCGCATACTACCTACGCATTGGCTGACCTCGTGTGCGCAGCGAGGAAGAGGGCTGGCATTTCGTCATCTTAGATTAGATTCAGATCTGTCACCAAACACCAGGATTGGTCGATATTGGCGCTCAAAAGCGATTCGCCTCGTTCATTAATGCAGTGCATTAACACATTCCGTCTCGTATATCCCTCCTTCCGCGCGTCGTTGTAGCTTCATCCCATGGTTCCAGGGCTCCAATCTCGGTCAGGTTCCGCTACTTCGTCCAATGCTATTGGCATGGCCTCGAGCAGCACACAAGCGCAAGGGAATACCCCACAGAACGGTCCTTTTCAAAGGTGAGCATTTTGATTTCTTTATGTCTTCAGGAGCCCTTACATCACATCTCTAGCTTTGCAACTGGATACAGTGCGGCTCTAGAGGACGTTTCCGTGAACTCACAATACCAGTAAATTATCGTCCTTTTCTCCCTTTGTGAGTCTCACAGGCTGATTGATGATAAGGAATTACGGGGCCGACGGGAAGTCGAGGACGAAAGCTCTGGACGAACTTCCGATGATTGAGATTTCGCCAAACGAGGAGCTTCCTGCCATGAAGAGTCAGACATATTCTTTTCATCCGATGGATCACTCTGCTTACGGTTCGTTTCAGGCAACGATGAATCAAGTTCAAGGTTGGATAAAAGATATTTCAAGAAGTATGTCATATTCGCTCCTTGATCTCACGGAAACCGTCTGACTGAATCATCTGTNAAAACATAGGATACTTCGGCAATTTAGATTCAAGAAGGATGATTCGGTGAGTGATCGTCGCAAAAAAAATGGTTAGAGCTACGACNGAATTNGANATGGCCTCAGAATGACGTTCCTCCGAGTCCGAGNCGACGATCGCGCAAAGTTCAGCGTCACATGAAGAAAGACAGTAAGCAAGTCAAGACAGAAGAATTGAAAGAAAGCGACACAGTGATTGCGTAAGAGCGATCTTCACTNTCCTTACATGTTAATCGGNAACTCAGAATTTGATTAGGTTGATGGGTCCAACCGGCTCAGGGAAGAGCTCGGTACGTCANATGCTCGAGTGTNTTTCATCACATTGCCCTAATTCAGTATGTAGTTCATCAGCACNGTTGGTGAATCAAACTACGGCGTTGGACATGACNTGAATTCCTGCACGGATGAAGTCAAGGCCGTTCGGGTTCACATTCCAGAACTCGAGGATCTCGATGTCGTCCTCGTGGACACNCCNGGGTTTGATGACACATANAAAACTGACTACGAGATCCTGAAAATGATTTCTGAGTGGATAAAAAAAGGCGTACGTCTAATTATGTGNAATATNGTTTTATTTCNCTNATTTCAGCGACTGGTGCGTAGGGGNGAAAAAGAAGNTCCTCCTCGACGGCATCCTATATCTNCATCGNATTTCGGATAATCGTATGGCAGGCACTCCTCTGAAGAACCTGGAACTCTTCGAAAAACTCTGCGGACCACAAGCGTTTTCACGAGTCGTGATGGTCACCACCATGTGGGATGACGTAGACGAGGATATGGGNAAACAGCGGGAGGATGAGCTGGTTTCAAGTTTCTGGNCGTCAATGATGAGTCGAGGNTCCACGACGTTNCGCTACGACAANACCGCAGAATCGGCATGGAANATCCTTAACCGATTNATAGATCGACCAAANGAAGGNNTGAAAGCGATCCAAATACAAAAGGAGACNTATCAACAGAAGAAAGAGTTGAACGCAACTGATGCTGGGCAGGAGNTGTACAATAAGTTGGAAGAGCTTGAAAAGCAGAGGAAAAAGCTGATGCGTAAGCTGGAGAACCAGATGAAGCGGAATGANGCGAANGAGGANGTTGTGGGGATATTACGGGGCCAGCATGAAGAGTTGGAGCGTCAGCGGCAGGAAGCTGTTGGACAATTGGAGAAGTTGCATNTGTCNGTACCTCAGAGGTTCCTACAGTCTTTNGCAATGAAGGCTCGGTATATTCGTTGATATTTNTTGANTTTGNNTNCGCGTATTNTGATATTNTTATCTCCTTNGAATGAAANATTGCTGNGTAGTATATNTGTTGTAATCTANGGCCAAANAGACNCCAGTNACTCTAGATACCTAATGCCGAATCACAATTCTCGCNAATACTNCTGGCTCTCATATGTAAATGTGACCTAGTCTCAGATTTAAGCCAAAGGCTATGAATCTAGCAGGAAATCTCCGATCGCANNCTGTATGTCCTTNACATCCAGCNGCNTCCTAGCCCACAGCTCCTCNTCCACAGGGTGTGNATTGACCCAGACNGGNACGGGTATATCCGTTGATTTNGTGGACCCTCCACGAATACTCTTACTCGTCCAAGTCGTATGACATGCATAGCAGAGGTTTGACGTTATTGCGTCTGAAGCTCCTTGCTCCTGANTTCTCGCAGNAGGTGCCTCTGGAGTGTGTTGGAAGTGNGTTGGAAGGCCGATATCTCCGTCCACATCGAGGTATGATCGGATGGAGATTTTATGCTTCCAATCCTGAATCCCAGCTTGAACTGGCCTGGTGTGACGTCAGTGGGTGAAATGGTAAATGGAAAGNGGGATAGCGCGTACCTTTCGCAAAGGAGACATCTTGTGNTACTTTCTTCTTTGGTTGTTAGTTTACTGCAGGTTCTAGCGATTGCTGAGACNGTTGAAGGATAATCCTTCTCCAGACCCATGATGAAATCTGTTTTTGACTGTTTAGATATTGNTNAATCGTCGGATTTGATGGCTCACCTCTTGTGAGNGCAGCGATATCCTGCCGACCACCGAGATANCTGTGCTTCCTCACGATGTTTAATCTGGACCACCACGCCCAGAAAGCACACTCTTTAATGCCTACGTCGCGCAGAGGGCGGATNACTCGTAATGNNGGACCACTCGNTCCTGTATTTGACTTGTACGGCCATTCCTCGTAAGCCTCTTCTTTGACGGAGTAACCACCACCCTGAGATATCGATGATATCAAAGATATTGAGAGTGNAGTTAAAGATGTGCCGAGAAGCAGATGCGAGCATTGTTTCGAAGTAGCCGTATGGAAGAGGAGCATGCGAACCAAGTTCTGAATAGCGTTCGCTATGGCGGTAGATGTNGGTAAGGAAGCAATGTANGTTTTAAGGGATTCGGCAGGAGAAGATGAGTCGTCTGAGAGTCCTTTGAGTAGGATATCTANATGANCGTTAAAAACTGATCATTGTTTGGGAGAGATGCTTGAACGGACCCTCATTTGCAATNGTGAAGCTTTGATTCTGACGAGACTCAAAACCTCCAACTCCTTTCCACCATCTCTGATCAAAGGCNTCCTCTAGTTTGACAGATATTAGCTTGAAATTGGAGCTNTAGNTTTCGACGACTTGTTGGATCTCCGAAGACGTCGAAGGTTCCTAAAATACCAGAAAACAGCTTAGATAANACGCANATCAGGAACTGAATAACATACGCCCGTGTTCAGGGCTCCAGAAATGTCGACGTAGGTGACAAACACCTCAGGCCATGGACAGCCCGCCATTTGGATTGAGATCGCCCTCTTGTCTCTCACGAGGAGCGAGGTATGTTTTATAGATCAGGTCTAGAAGCACGGATGATCCTAAGCCACCGGAAAATCCAANGAGTAGATTTCCAGATGCCTTCAAACCATGTCGGCGGTGTAGTTGTGGGGTTGGGTTNACATGAGGTTCTAAGGTTCGTCGAAATCGAATNGANATTAGAGGGGAAAAGCACTCTCTNCGCATACTTATCAGGGNAAAGCTTAGATGAGATAGATCGAGCGTACTTGCAATAAACTGCATGTCGGATTACAATGTTGCCGCTTTTCAGTTTGCATTTGACGCAAGCTTTGGATCGATCATATTTTGGGCGCTCTATCAATTNGCGATGAGAGCCAGCGCGGCTTCCAAGGANTANAATCCAACTCACTGGGCATTAATGAGTCTCCTTCNACATTGGGATTACCGCAGGACGACATGGTGGTGGCGGCTAATGACAGAAAATGTGATTGCTAAATTTGGTAGAAGCTCCATCTGACTTGTTGATCGGTCAGGGTCGACATCATGGATTCAACCAAACCACCGACTAATTCNCCGACCACGACTCGACGATTTCATCTANGGANCTTGTTTCTTCTGACTTTTGCTGTCGNTGCGCTCGCTGTTCATTCNTTATTTCCCGCACTGTCAGAGTACACGCTCTGTACTCCTGGCGATCANATCTACACAGTAAACGAAGCACAACCTCAAGCTCGCTGTATAACTATCCAGAATGACCGAATTTCACGCGTCGGAACATACGGTATGTCTANTCGGTAATGAAATGCTTATGNCGGGCTAGAGCTGCTTTGAAGATGAACTTGCTTTGATATCTGTNCGCGTTTCTTTCTTGAACTGGAGTTTCAAACTTCAACGACCAAGCGTTTACCATGTNGAATCATCTGACATNGTGGTGCCGGGGCTNACTGGTACGCTCTCCGGTTTCGTAGATGTGCAGCTGCTNACGGNTGTACCATAGACGCTCACGCTCACATTCTCGAGAATGGTTGGATGGAGCAGCTTCCCTTGTTCGGCTCNGCCTCGGTCCAAGGTAAGTTAATGAATGCTGTATCAGGTGAATCTCTGTGTTCAAAGCANATGCTTAGAGGTCATTGAACGCNTCAAGAAATATTTACAAAGCCATCCTGACGTGANTAATGACCCAGATCGTTGGATTGAAGGAATGGGATGGGACCAAACGAAATGGGAAGGCAAGCATTTCCCTACGGCGGTGGGTCACGACATGAATTCTTTACTTCTCGAACTCTGAGCTTANTCCTGTTTTAGGAGGACCTCGATCAAGACCCTCTCCTCAAAGGACGATTAATTTCTCTGACACGAGTTGACGGTCATGCTCGCTGGGTTTCGCCTCGCGTCCTCGATGTAATGGGCACATTACCTCCGGACGAGGATGTCGTCGGCGGCCAGATCATTAGAGANGCCCATGGCAAGCCTACTGGTAAGTTTTGCCCAACAGCGNGCTTCGATCTTGAACTCAGCCNATTCTCAGGTGTCTTTGTCGACAATGCCATGAATCTCATCCCAATTCCTGCCTGGAACGACCAACAAATGGAGATGTTCTTCTCTACCACAATNAACTCTGCATTGCAGTATGGGCTGACTTGCATTCATGACGCTGATTCAAAGTTAGCAACAATCCCATTTTTCAAAAGGTCTTGTCCATCTTGTCTCAAAGTCAGTTTTGAAGCTCACNTGTATTTTTGACAGGAAAGCAGACGAGGGTGCCCTCCCTGTGAGTGTACNTCACAACTGTNGACACTCTTGATTTCTGAGCCTTCCCAGCTGCGCCTCTATCTCATGGGTGGNGTTGCATTGCCAAGTAATGAATCCGAGTCGGACACTGNGAAATTCATNAGTGATNAATGGGAGCANGGCGTTCCTCGTTTCATCAACTACGGAGAGCAAGGTCGTCTTACTTTGCGAGCCATAAAACTTTACGCGGATGGCAAGTGACNCTCCCGTNTTTTGGCTCTGGGCTCATTTCACGTCTATCTAGGCGCCCTTGGATCCTGGGGCGCGGCTATGCTAGCTCCATACTCCGACAATCCGANTGTTTCAGGNACTCTCCTACAACCNCCGGAAGTCTTACGAGCGGCTGTTAGAAGGTACTTCGAAGANAATATGCAAGTGGTAAAGTCACAGTAGCCCAGACTCATGATCGCNCAGTTTAAACTTTATCCTTTGGCTTCTTAGAACATTCATTGCATTGGTGACAAGGCTAACCGACTCGCNCTCGACATCTTCGAAGAGTTGATCAAGGAGAAGGCCGTGAACGTCNCCGCATGGAGGCCGCGCATTGAACACGCACAGATCTTNGACGAGCACGATCTTGGNCGCGTCGGAAAACTTGGAGGTANGGTTTANTNAGTGCTTTACAGAATCCAAGTANCCTGACGANTNAAACGCAGTAACTGCGAGCGTCCAACCTACACACGCGTAAGGCAGCGGCTACTATNGAAGCTATACCCCACTGATTGATTTTCGCCTATAGGACTTCTGACATGTGGTATGCGGAGGACAGANTNGTGAGTAAAACCTTCTCCTCGAGGTTAAAGCANGTCATTTACANGCGATTCTCTCCCCGAAAGGGACCGAAACGCATGAAAGGCGCCTATGCTTATGCATCNTTACTACGGTGANTTACTATTCTTAACAACACTANGTCCTCCTAGCGCATTCGCTTAATGAGCTTTCTAGGCTCTCAGATCATAACGCGCTTCCTCTTGGATCAGATTTCCCCATTGAAGGTGTCAATCCTTTATTAGGATTCTACGCTGCCGTTAAGCGCCTCGCCGTCGATGGTACTTCNCCTCATGGTTCTTCAGGCTGGTAAGTGCCTAACCTTCCGTGTACAGCAACTCCCAGTGGCTGATATATTCTCACCTCTAGGTATCCAGAAGAGAAGCTCACGAGAAATCAAGCGNTAAAGGGTATGACACTTGACCCTGCATACGCCTCGTTCCAGGAACACGAGATCGGTTCAATCGAAGTGGGNAAGAAAGCTGATTTCGTAGTGTTCGATCGTGACTTTGTGGGATGTANAGATGAGGAAGTGTGTGATGGATCGGAGATTCTGGAGGCNAAGGTAAAGGTAGTTGTTATCGATGGAAAGGTGGCATGGGGTGAGTTGCCGAAGTTGGAGGTGGTGAAGGCGATTGGTGGAATGGTTGAAAGGTTGAGGGCGTTTGTGAGGGGATTGGTTNTCATCTGATTCTTTTTTCTGGAAATACCCGTAGAGACGACGCTGNTGATCGAGTAGAAATTTTGATATCAAATGCATGATTGTTTACGCCCCAGTATGCTCTTATACTGATATATTTTGGGCTGCCATGGCTAGCTCATCCCTGAACCTTTATTGGCCATTACGATCGATNNCATNTCAAAAGCGAGGAGANAGACNCTTGATGTGAGATTTATTGNAAGATTTTATTGAACATTCATCTTCAACTTGCAGTGTGAACGGTCCTCATGCGTTCGGGGAGGAGGCAGCGGCTTTTGATCTTCCGGGTTTTTTATTGCTTTAGAGCTTATTAGAGTCACAAAGATCGGAAACTTCAATGCCTTCATCTAGGTTATCCATCGAAAGAGTAACCCGCAGTTTGACGCGGACTTTGGATTCCCAGGTTTTGCTCAGACTTACCGCCACATTAGGCCTTCACTCGGAGCACAAGCATATAAGCCTTCATTACCTCTTAATACCGTGCTTCAAACTACTATCAACTGATCACAGATTTGACGTTTGACTCAATAGGCTTTGGTGCAGAACGCATTTGTATTCTGATCTACGTGACATCAATATTGCTGTTGACGCGCTCGGTCGTGACGACGCAGGCTGAATTATATTTACAAATGACCCCTAAAGGAATGTGTATGTCCAACTCGGTATGGTGCCGCTTCCCTTCACTGAATACTAACAACTGGTGTATGATCAGGAACAAGATTCTTCTCGACGGCATAGAACTTGAAACTCTTTGAAAAACTTTGTGGACCTCAAGTGTTCTGGTGTGCCTTTTTTGACTACTTACTAGATACATTCAAGGATACTAGTATCCAATCCGCACAAGCTGATACCATTCACGCCTAAGTACTGCTCAAGATGTACAAAGCAGCTGTGGCCCAGAGCGCGGAAACATGACACAAATCAAACAAAACAAATGAAGGTGCTTTTAACGCACCTTTGAGGGTTCAGTGGAGTTGAAAAAAGCGGACAGAGGAACAAGGAAAAGGAAAGCTGAACATCAAACGCCGTTCAGTTGAGCCCGTACTGCGTTGTAGTCTAATCGACAGTGCTCAGTAATCGCGTTGAATGACAGCGCATGGGTGCCACCTGCGGAAAAATAGTGGCTGAGGATAGTGTGACGTGATCATGTAAGACCACGACTACGGTGAAGTCAGAACCGTTCTTGCCCAAACATAAGGTAATTATGACTGGGCCCATGCAGAGAACGCTGGCCCTTCGCTATGTGAGACCAAGTCGTTCCGGCCCGTGCTGCCGACCAGAGTAAAGAAGCAACAAGTCACACCTAGCGCTTATCTCTTGTGATAACCACCAGCATTTCGATATCCGTCGACACCGTCCAGCAATGACCAGAGAAACAGGAACATTGAACGCCTTTTTCTATGGAACGCTCATGCACCCAAAGATTCTCACTAGAGTTATTGGTAATGACGGATCACATCTGCAGATTTGCCCAGCTGTTCTGAAGGTAAGATCATTGCTTGCCAACTTGGGCACAGGTCACTGATATGCGACGATCTAGGAATTTACGCGGCATAAAGTCAAGGTGGGTGCTTCATTGTGACGCCAATGTGTGTGCGTGTTGACTTGCTGATGTAGATGGAGGAATATCCTGGCGTAGTGCCGATCGCCCAAAGTGGAGAACATCTGCTTAAAGGAAGGGAGCTGTCGGACGAAGACACGAGCGTGAGAGGGACCCTGGTCACTGGGCTAACGGCCAAGGATATTCGGTGTTTGGATTTTTTTGAAGGGCCTGTAAGCACAGATAAACTCACTCCAGGGCAGGTGTTGACGTCAGTCTTTAGGAATACCGCAGAGATCCAGTCAAGGCTTATCCATTAGGGCCTCTTGCAAACATATCAACGTATTTGTTCCAGTTCAAAGAGCTTCTTCCGTCTAAGCCACCGCCGCTTCCCCGAGGATCGGAGCTTCTAGCGGCTATCGATGCTGATACATATGTCTTCCTCGAACTCGATAAACTGGAAGCAGAACCCTGGGATTTTTCGGGATTCGTCGAGCAGAATGCGTGGAAGTGGTATGGCACCGTAGAGGATGGCCTAGTTGACTACGTCGCTGTGGTTGACGAGCGTCGACAGCGAGGAGAGTTTGAGATGGGTAGCATGTAAAAATAGCACCACCTAGTACCTTCAAGACATTGACATGAAGAATTTTAAATGCGGTCACGTGTCAGCAACTGCGAGCGTCTCTGTTGCTTGGCTTGTGCCAGGATTCTGTAGCCTTCATATAATGCCTCTCCCTAATTCGCCTTAGTCTTTTTCGCCATTCCTAGCCCCTATGCTTCAACCCCGCCTGTTTATGGCGTACCTTGCGCTGCCTGTTTCAGTCGCATTCGCCTTTGTCGTCTATGTTACCTTGAACGAGTCTGGAATTCCCTTCAGGAGACCCTCTGAACCTGGTCCGTATTTCTATTTGGACACTTTGAACTTCTCCTAACTTGTCAAAGAACGCCCGGATTTATCGCGCTACCGTCACATACAGACACTTTCAGCCGATGAATTTCCCCTGGGTGGGTGCACCTCCTAATGCTACCTACGCGTTGCATGATAACTGAACGCCTATGTTTGACACAGACGATCCTCAGCGACGGGTTATCCTGATTGGAGATATCCATGGCATGGACAGATGGTTTCGGTGAGCTAGCTATCTTTAGTCTCTCGGTGTTCTCATATTGACGATTGTGGATGCAAGGAAACTGCTCGATGAAGTCGATTATGATAGTCAGACTGACGTCCTGGTCCACACTGGAGATTTCATCGCTAGGGGAGATTATAACGGATCGATGGCAGTCATTGACTTCATGACCACGTATAACGTTGCCGGTGTGCGTGGTAATCATGACCAAAAAGTTCTTGAATGGAGAGAGTGGATGGAGTGGTTTGATACCCTTTGGGATGCTTCCGAGTGGCTTGCTGAGCTAGAGTCAGCGTGGAACGAGGCCGAGGAGAAGGGTGAGAGTCTCAAACGTTGGGTTAAAGAACAGCGTAAGGAAGCTCGTGGACGGGATGCACTCTGGTGGAAAAAGATACCGAAGGGTTGGATACCCTTTGGTGACCATTATCGTATCGCGAAAGCACTCACCGAAGAACAACGCGCATACCTGCTTTCTCTGCCACTCAAGATACACGTACCCTCTGCACACACCTTCGTCGTCCATGCAGGTCTCCTTCCAGGTGATGTCCGATATGACTATTTCGATCGAGAACGCCAACCATTGGCCCGCATTCCTTGTATCGACTCCAGCTGTATCGACTCCGACCAGAAAAATGTCGAAGCACTCCGCAGTGCACAAGAACGCGAGATCCTGGAACGAGTACCGCAAAATACAATACCTTGGAACAACCTTAACATGCGAAGCGTACTGAGGAACAATGACATTTCAAAGTGTGTTTCTCCTCTAGATTTACAATTACGTGCTCACCTTTTCGGTTAGGAAAGCATCAAAAGGTACACCATGGGGGGTATACTGGAACACCCAGATGGACATGTGTAATGGCTATGACTTGCAGAACACCGTGGACAAATCATCTAGCTTTCGAATCCAAGGCTCCGACGCTCTTGATATGTCGTCTCAATATCTTACAACACTACCTTGCCATCCCTCCACGGTCATATACGGACATACTGCGGCTCGTGGACTTGACATTGGGCGTTTCTCTGTCGGCTTAGACACAGGCTGCGTATGTTTTTCATTGACCCATTTCCAGTCATGGTTTTGTTTTACTGACGCCAATACGTCCAGGTTCACGGTAGGAAATTAACTGCGCTTATTCTTGGTCCCAATCCGCTGCCGGGGAATGAGGAATGGGAGGAGGTGCAATACGACGTTAGTAGTAATGATGGTGTCTATGAAGGCGACCTTGATGATGACGACTCCAATTTCGTGGAGAGTGCGATGACCGAACGTACTCATTCCGAGAAACATCGTCTGACCATCAGGTTTGGAGATAACGGTCAAGCAACCCTTGTTGGAATTTCTTGTCCTCAGTGATACTATATTTGCTTTCCATCTCAATTCATCGTGTTTCTCTATTGTCTGTGACATGTCTGATGTTTCTGCCGTAACCTTCTTGTACCATTTTTTGGCCGTCGTATATTTTTGTAGGCTAGTTGGTCTCTAATGAATATTGTACTTGATCGAGACTCGGTAATTTGCTTTGGGTAATCTAAGGTGCATCAACCGCTACAAAGAAACGGAATTTCCGACAAAACCAGACACGGGGAAGACATTACAGACAGAAATCCTGAACAAATGGTCTTAATGAACAGAACGGAATTACTGATAATGAATATCCAAGCTGACAGCGACAAGTATATAGTTCACAATTAACGACTAGACATCAGGTTCGTATCCTAAGTGACAAGTTAAAGCACAGTTCGCCAAGGAGTAAACGCATCATAGGATGAGAACTGTAAAGCTTTGGTTTTGTACTATACTTTTCTTTCAAAATCACGCCAATGCTAACCAGGAGCTGCAGATGGCTCTGTTGATTGTTGTCGACTATATGAAAATTTTCTTGAGTGTTGGGTAAGAAAGCTAGAAATTGATTCAACTTAGAGCCCTGATCAAAGCATAGCTCATATCAGCAGTTGCTTGACCAGCTTCATACGCATCAGCATTAGCTCCATGCAGACCACAACTACGCTGGANTCGAAACCGTGCTTCGTCAAACTTANGGTGTTATAACTGAGACCAAGTCGTTTCCGGCCCGNGCTCCCAACCATAGTAAGGAAGCGATAAGTCATAAATGGCGTTTTTCTCTCGTGATAACCACCAACATTTCGATATCCGTCGACATCGTACAGCAATGACTAGAGAAACAGGACCATTGAACGCCTCCTTCCATAGAATACTCGTGCACCCGAAGATCCTCACTAGGGTTATTGGGAACGACGAACCGCATCTACAGATTTGACCACTGGTTGTTCTAAAGGTAGGATCATCACTTGCTGATTTGGGCTAGCAGAACATCAATATGTGGTGATTCTAGGAATTCACGCGGCATAAGGTTAGGGTGAGTGCTTCAGTGCGGCACCGGTGTGTGCGTACGTATTGACTTGCTGATGTAGATGGAGGAATATCCTGGCTTAGTGCCAGTCACCCAAACTTGTGGAGAGCACTTACTCAAGGGAAGGGAGCTATCGGACGAAGACACGAGCGTGAGAGAAGCCTTGGTCATTGGGCTAACAGCCCAGGATATTCGGCGTTTGGATTTTTTTGAGGAGGCCTGTAAGCGTAGATGAGCTTATTCCGGAGCACATCTGATTGACGTCAATCTTTAGCAATACCGCAGAGATCCAAACAAGGCTTATCCATTAGGGCCTCTCGCAAGCATATCAACGTATTTGCTCCAGTTCAAAGAGCTTCTTCCGTCTAAGCCACCGCCACTTCCCCAAGTATCGGAGCTTCTAGTGCCTATCGATGCTGATACATATGTCTTCCTCGAACTCGAGAAACCAGAGGCAAAACCTTAATGTTTTTTGGGGGTTTTTTTTTTTGAGCAGAATGCGTGGAAGTGGTATGGCACCGCAGAAAGTGGTTTGATTGACCACGTCGCTGTGGTTGAAACGTTGACGAGTGTCGAAAGAGGAGAGTTTGAGATGGGCGGCGTGTAAATATAGCACTACTGTCACTAACCTTCAAGACAATGACGTGCAGAATTTAATCTGCGGTCACGTGTCAACAACTGCGAGCGTCTCTGCTGCTCGGCTTGTTGTGCCAGTCACCTTGTAGCCTTCATATAATGTCTCTTCCTAATTCGCCCTAGTTTTTTTCGCCATTCCTAGCCCCCTATGCTGCACCCCCGCCTGTTTATGGCGTTTCTCGCACTGCCTGTTTCAGTTGCAATCGCCTTTCTCGTCTATGTTGCCCTGAACGAGTTTGGAGATCCTTTCAGAAAAAGACCCTCTGAACCTAGTCCGTATTTACTCTTGAAGGCTCTGAAGTTGACCTGACTTGTCATCACAGATCACCCAGACTTTTCGCGCTATCGCCACATACAGACACTTTCAGCCGATGAATTTCCCCTAGGTAAGTGTACCTCCTAATGCGCTGTGCGATAACTGAACGCCTACGTTTGACACAGACAATCCTCAGCGGCGGGTTATCCTGATCGGAGATATTCATGGCAAGGACAAGTGGTTTCGGTGAGCTAGCTATTTTTAGTATCAGTGTTCTCGTATTGACGTTTGTGGATGCAAGGAAACTACTCGACGAAGTCGATTATGACAGTCAGAACGACGTGCTGGTCCACACTGGAGACTTTATCGCTAGGGGAGATCACAACGGATCGATGGCAGTCATTGACTTCATGACCACGCACAACATTACCGGTGTGCGTGGAAACCATGACCAGAAGATCCTTGAGTGGAGAGAGTGGATGCCGTGGTTTGATAACCTTTCTGGTGGTTCCGAGTGGCTTGCTCAGCTAGAATCGGCGTGGCACGAGGCTAAGGAAGAGGGACAGAATCTTAAGGAGTGGGCCAAACAGCAGCGCAATCAAGCTCGTGGACGAAATGCGGCCTGGTGGAGAAACATACCTAAGAAATGGGTGCCCTTTGGCGATCATTATCGTATCGCGAAAGCACTCACCGAAGAACAACACGCGTACCTACTTGCTCTGCCGCTCAAGATACACGCACCTTCTGCACACACTTTCGTCGTCCATGCTGGTCTCCTTCCGGGTGACGTTCGATACGACTATTTCGATCGAGAACGCCAACCACTCGCTCGCATTCCTTGTATCGGTTCCCGCTGTGCTTACGATAACAAAAAAGAGAGTCGAGGCGCTCCGCAATGTACAAGAAACCGAGATCCTGCAACGGGTGCCACAAAATACCGTACCTTGGAATAACCTCAACATGCGAAGTGTGCTGAAGAACAACGACATTTCAAAGTGTGTCTATCCCCCAAATCTCTACAATTTCATCCTCACCTATTTGATTAGGAAAGCATCAAAAGGCACACCTTGGGGGGTATACTGGAATGCTCAAATGAAGATGTGTAACGGTTATGACTTGAAGAACACCGTGGAGAAATCCTCCAGTCTTCAGATCCAAGACTCTGACGCTCTTACCGTGTCTCCCAAAACACTACCTTGCCACCCCTCCACGGTCGTATACGGACATACTGCGGCTCGTGGACTCGATGTTCAACGTTTCTCTGTCGGTTTAGACACAGGCTGCGTGCGTTTTTTCATTTTACCCATTTGCAACCATGTCTCCTTACCATTGTCGTATGTGCAGGTTTACGGCAGAGGATTGACTGCGCTTATCCTTGGTCCTAACCCGCTGCCGAAGAATAAAGAGGGAGAAGAGGTGCAATACGACACAAGTAGTGATGGTGTCTATGAAGGCGACCTCGACGATGACGCATATGATGACGACTTCGATGTCGTGGAACCTGCGACGATTAGACGCACTCAGTCCAAGAAAAAACGTACTAAGACTATCAAGTTTGGAGATAATGGTCAAGCAACCCTTGTTGGCATTTCTTGTTCCAAGTGATACTATTCGCTTTTTATCTCCTTCCGTTGCGTTTCTCTAGCGTCCGTAAATATGTCTAGTATTTCTGCTACTACTTACTTGTGTAATACTTTGCGTCGTTGCATATTCTTGTAGGTTAGCTGGTCTCATAATATCTCACTTATTCTGGTTGATCGAGACTCGGTGAATTTTTGGGGGTAATTTGGGATACATGAAATATTACAAAGTAAAAGAAACTCCGACAAAAACAGTCACGGGGGAAGAGATTACAGACTGGAATCCTCGATGAACGGAATTACCGATAAATAGTATCCAAGCTGACAGCAACAAGTACATATTTCGCAATCAACAAATAAACATCAAGTTCGTATCCTAAGTGACAAGTCAGTCTCACAGCCCAATAAAGCACAATAGCCAAGGAATAACGCACCATAGGATGAGAGCTTGAGAGCTGTGGTTTCTGGCTATATTTTTCTTTCAAAATCACACGAATGTTAACCAGGAGCTGCTGGTAGCTCTGTTGTTTGTTCTCAGCTACATAAGAATCCCCTTCAGTATCAAAGCAGAGGGCTAGAAATTAGATTCAACTCACTCAGAGCCCTAATGAAAGCGTAGCTCATGGCACCAGTCGCTTGACCAGCTTCATACGCATCAGCACTAGTCTGAGAATCTTTACAACCACTCCACGAAATCTGCACCATCATTCTCGTTAACCAAACAAAGTAACATCAGACGCTAGACAGTATAAGGGAACGCACGCAATCAGCAGGACTAGTCTTCGTAGCCTTGGCCTTCTTCTCCGCCTTCTGAGTGTTACCGGAAGCAGTCTTCACAAGACCCATAGCAGAAGATAAGAGTCCACTCATGTCACCTCGAGCGTAAGCTGTGACAGCTGAGAGAAGACCTTGACCTGCTTCTGCGGCGAGATTAGGTTCCTTGACTTTTCCTTCGGTGGAATACTGAGAACGGGGTATTAACGGAGGAGCGAGGATGGTATTTAAGGGAGATTGGCTTACGATGTATGGGAGGTCCATGGCTGAACCGGAGTGGCAGGAATCGAAGATGGCCGTTAGACGGCAGCCAGGTGGCAGAGGTTTGACCATGGTTTGGTGGATCAACTGGAGGTTTAACGATATCAGACACAAAAATGGTAAATGCAGAGGTGTCGACTCACATCGTCAACGATATGGCCATTCCTCTCAAAGTCGAGCTAATAACATTGTTTGAGTTCACAGGTAGGTTTTATCATTTCCGACGACAACTCACGGGGTAAATGACTATTACCGGTCGTCAGTCAAAGTAGATCCCTGAACGTGTGCATCAGCGTACCTTCGTCGTAACCGTCGCCCTCATCTCCGTCTAAATCCTTCGTTTGACCACCATGACCAGAGTCTACAGAACAGTGAGAAGGGATAATTCTTCCTATTAGGTACGACATACAGTGGAAGAACAAGGAATCGTTGGGAGCGGCTCCTCTCACTAGCCATTGCATAGCTTGCAGCTAGAATTCAAATTTAGGCGTCGGCGTTAATATTGCTGTAAGATGAAAACACATACGATGTTATCCCTTGTAGGCTTCTGGCGAGGATTCTGGGCGTCGTCGGTTAACATGACGATATCTTCCATTCTATACCCAAAGTGGCCTGTGGAACACTATCAGTCACAGGCAACGCCTGAAAGTGGTTCAGCCGACTGACTGCACAGGAAGCGCTGCATGTTGCGAGCATCATTGATACAGCCCTTTAATTCCCCGTTCATTCCCTTGTAGTTGATGCCGATGCAAAGGGCTTTCTTCTTTCCGTTGCATTGAGAATACTGGAAGAAGGGCTGTGAAGTTTGGTGGTTGGGTCCTTGCAATTGGGGTCCATAGTTCTGGACTTGAGTAGGAGGACGAGGAGGTGGTCCAGCTATTTATATCTCGTCAGTAACCCGAAAATTCTATAGTTTCTTCCGGCATACCAGGCGGGCGGTATTGTTGGGCATGCTGCTGGTGATGAGCGCCAAGTGGGGGTCCGGGCGGCGCATGGTGTTGTTGACCAGGATATCCATGAGCTCTTTGCTCTTGATGATATTGTTGTCCAGGGAATCCACCGCCGGGAGGACCGGAAGGAGGTTGAGGAGAGTGCGGGTACCTAGTGGATGAAACATCAAACCGACGGATATGAGCGTGAGATATGTAGAGCGGTTACCCAGAAGGCGGAGGCCCAGAGGGTGCGGGATAACCACCCGGTGTGTTGAAACCTGGGGAAGGCGATGGGAATGAAAACCTAATCGATCGGTCGGCACAAGTTTAGCCAGGGAATGAAGGCGCAACTCACCCTCCTGATTGGCCGGGAGGAGGCCCAGTAGGGACAGGATATCTACACTCGAGATGAGATTCTCTGCGAAGATATAGACGATTTGGCATACTCACCCGCTTGGAGGAGGCGCATAGCTAGGGTTGTAGCCTGAGTTCGGCACCGGCGGTCCAGGGGGGGGCGGTAGCCGCCTCTGCAACGAGTTTCAGAAATCGATTTTGCGGAAATTAAAGTTTAGTGTGTACCCATGCGCTCCAGGAACCTGAGGGAATCTGTAGCAACCGAAGAGGGCGTGATGAGCGGATGAAGGCTCCGGGTCCGAGCTCGGTCAATCTTTCGACTCACGCAGGTGCATCTGCTGCTCTGTATCCGGACGTCTGCTGCGTCTGCCTGTAGGCGTCCTTGATATCGCGTATGAAGCTCATGGTAGGGAAGAATAAAGAGGCAGCGCCCTCAGTGACGCTAGGTATTAAAGGTTGTCGCGCTCATTGCCGTCAGGTGCCATCAGTCTGATTCAGATTCCCATCACCGCCATTGTCGCACCGCCACTGCCACTCGTTTCGGCTATTTTCTGTCCCAGCGTCTTCCTTCCCGCTCGATCGATGAATTGTGGCTTTCTCGAGCCTGGATTTTTGTCAAGAACTTTCCTTCACTTCGCAACATGACTCTGACTCTTGCCAACCGACTCTGTCTTGATGGCATTTGACTTACGCTCAACGCGGCATCTCCGCACTTGTTTGTTCGCCATGTGCTGGTTTTTGTTGATCGCTCCAAGGGACCCCAGTCTCTCCAGGTTCGGCTCGGGGTACGGTGCTGATCCTGCTCGTTTTGGCAACAGCTGTAGCAAATATCCCGGGTACTTGGTTGAGGCTTTCGGCCTATGGGTTTCTCAAGTCTGAGCGCCCAGCTGTCAGCATGGGACAAGAAGCCAAGGCGTTGTCGTCTCCAGAATAACTTGGTCTCGAGTTCCTCGATCACGGTCTACTTGAAGGTCTGAGGCTTCTTGTATCAGACGCATCATTCAGAAAATAGCCATGTCCTTCGCCACGTTAACGGCGACCCACCAACGACAGCCAATTCCTGGCCTCCGAGGTTACACAGAGAAGCGGCTCACGGTCCGCAAATATGCGCGATCACGACCCTCCATTTTTTCTCTGACACGGCTTGGAGTTTGATGGGGAAACCCCACATGGGCAAACTTTGTCTCCCCGCAAAACGCGTGTGAGCTTGTGAGGACGAAGGAGGAGCTAAGTTTATGCGCGGTATAAAGGCGAGGACTGGCCGAATGAAAAAGTCCGAACACCTCTTTTTCCCAGTTTACGATCATGGCTGGAGGAGCTGCGGGACTCGAGTCAAGTCATGTTGCCGCTGTTAGGCGTAGAGCCCTCGCTGGAAAATCTGGATGGGTACGTTGACTTGAGACTTTGTGAACACAGATAGCTGACACTAGTGTAGGCGGGTTTAATTGCGAATCGCAGAATTTTCGCGATCGCCGTCTTCGCCTCATTGGGTGGTCTGTGAGTGCAAGTTTCATTCTTACGCTTGAAAAGGGCTAACGATTATTTCGCCTAGGCTCTATGGTATGTGATCGATCACCTTCGCGCCTTCTCCTCCTCATCCCTCGCGATCTCTTCGTAAGGTTACAACCAAGTAAGCCGCCTAATCATTGGGTGCTATCTCACATGCTGACGCGACACAGGGTGTTTTCTCCGGTGTCCTGGTGTAAGCTCATCAGCATAAGCCGATGGAAAATGAACTCACGGTATCCTCAGCATGAACTCCTTCAAGACTCGCATGGCCTCTGCTGTGGACGATCCTGGAAAGCAAGGTTGGCTGGTATCAATTCTCGAACTCGGAGCATGGTTTGGTGTCCTCGTCACTGGTAAGCAGTCTATCTAGCACTGACAAATGACTCGATGCTTAACCCCATCTTAGCTTACTTCGCCGACAAGCTTTCTCGAAAATATACGATTGTTCTTGGTCAGTCATCCCGTGATACCCGCAGGCAATAAGGTGCTCATCAGAGTATGAACCGTTTAGCCGTCTGCATCTTCTGCGTTGGTGTCATCGTACAAACTGCTGCCAAGGAACCCTCGTCTATCTACGGAGGTTAGCTATATCTCGCTTCTCAT
>JANIEX010000770.1:0-20343 GCA_027627405.1 Leucocoprinus birnbaumii
GCAAATGGAAAAGCATGGACGGACTACCGCCAATCAGACTGTTTAGGCCTTCGCATCTGCGATCCCACTCAGAAAGCTCAGTCTCCAACTCCCTCGCTTCGCCAAAGGAACAACGATGGAAACTACATCCTCTTGCTGTCTTAATTCACCCGTCGGCTGGAGCATTCCCAAAGATATGCGTCATGGAAATATAGCCTGATTTTGCCGGTATGCAGTTGCTCCTCGGTACTTCTGACGTACGCGACTCTTGGGATGTCCAATTCCGAATTATCCAGGGACTAAACGAGAAGGCCCGTCTTTCCGCAGAACTTCACTGGCAAGTACGAGCGTCCGAATGTTAGCCATTTCCTTCCCTACTTACTGACTTGTGAAAGATCTGGTGAAAGATGAAACGATCATATCGACAACGGAGATGTGAGCATATGTTGTCTCGTCAAATACCGAACTGTCATCATGCCACGCTCGTCCACGCGCCCGTAGAAGGTAACTCTGTGGAGAGTGGCAAACGTGTATGTTTGATTCCGGCGAGAAATGACCTATATCGTGTATATATCATCCGACCACCAGTCAACACGAGCCTTGAGCCTCATGGACGCCAACAAATCTACGACAAGTTTATCGACAGCCTTGTCGTCCCCATTGAACGCTACTCAACTCCATCATTATCTGACGGAATGCCGCTCATTTGTGTTCCGACCCCCGAGGCATGGTAATTGGATGAAGAGCACAAAGATCTGTAATGTGAGCGTCGCGATACAAACATAACTCTTATCATTAGAATAATTTCAATACATCAGATGTTTATGTGACACCGTTATGAACAATTTGCCCTTGGATGAATCAAAAAAGACTTGAAATTTCCATCTACTCTGCGTATATATCCTAACCATCGGTCAAATGTATTAGACCCTAACTCAAGCTGAGCTGATGTAGTGAATGAGTAGGTATTGAGTTGATGCGACTCTCGTAGGATACATTTGACTCCGTCATACCATGTCTAAATTTGTACTCCTGATCTGAGCATAAACTATTGGCGAGTCATTAAATAATATGACAACTTATACTAAGCCGACCCCAATGGCCGATGTCCCCGTTGGCTTGCTCCAGAGTCTGTCTGCCCGATACGTGGTCTGTGTCACTGCTCTCCCTATAGATTATTTCTCCAGCGCCCTGTATTGTGGGCGTGCAAAAATGCAACGATTGTACTTGATTCGTGATTAAACTTTCCTGTAACCCGCACCTTGCCTCACGTATGTTGAGTATGAGGCGTGTACCATAAAGTAGGTGGTAGTAAACACGATCACCCTAGTCCATAAATTTGAAGATAAGTCCTCACAATGATGTTGTAGAGAATGACGCCAGAGCTAGAAGCCAATGGCATCTAATCAACACACAGACAACCATGATAAGTACGAAACTCACACGTGAGTAAAGTAGGTCGTTGAGAAGAAATGGTGTGGTGGTAGTGGATGGAAAAAAAGGCTGATTTCGATTGCACTGCGAACTTCAGGAGTAGAATCAGTAGTCAGAGCCTACCGATGAAGTTAGCAGGTATCGTCGAGTCAGGCATAAACGAGCTTACGGAAGAAAGAGTAATGTCCCATCACGATAAAAACATACATCACTGGAGTGAAGAACTGCATATGCGAAAGCTGTTGATGCAGACTTCCCAAGCCTAGTGTATTTGTAAGCTCCAATGTCATCACGAATTTTATCATGGTCAAGATTGTTTCCACTAGAGAAGATACAGTGCGTGACACTCTACACTCTCAAATGTGAGCTTATCATTCCAAGGACAGCACGAGACGTTGACACGTACGTGAATATTGCCACTCAATTAGCTGATATATTCAGCTTAAATGCTCCAGCGGGATCAGAAGTATTCCAACAGCAGCCGTGAAGAGAATATTTCGTTGCGGCCATATTCATAGTGACATAAAGAGTGCATATCACTGGCAGGTATCCTCACTGTACCGGTGAAGATTGTAAATCAAATATGTCACAAGGAAATTAGAAGCCTGCTTCCTCAACAACAGAGGTATAGTTGAGGCTTGCAAATCGCTCGAGATACAAAGGACTAGATATCCTTTTACATTTCTGCCTCGTGACTTAATCTACCCCGTTTGTATGAGTCTAACCACCAAGGATAGCAAGCTATGATCACCGCTGCAAGCGGATGATCCGCATGTCAGGAAGAGAGCTAAGACCTCGACTCCAGGCGCTTGGTAGCAGAGAGCGCACAAGATCATCCCAATGTGTGACATCTTCAAAGATGCAAATTTATCAATGATATTCACAATCAATCATAGGGGCCTGGGTAAAGCTGGTCGTCCGGGAGATGGATATAAATGAATGGAAGAGAGTGGCAGTGTATAATAGACATTGATGCTAGCGTTCAAAGTCTGATCAAACCACGGGTTTCAAATACACAGTCTCATCCTCATCCATCAAGCAAGAACAAGAAGTAGCGTTCACGCACCCGAAAAGACGCTCGCGTCTGGCACGTGCGGCGGTTGCCAGTTGGATTGATATAGATTATTAATAATCGCAGGAGATGGAACCCGGTACCGTATTCACGAATTATTACATTATCTAACATAGTCTATCCCACCAGCCCACTCAAACACGCACCCCTCCCCCAGCTCCGACCTTGAAAGCATCCAACTCGATTCCCTCGTAATCCCGTTCCTCCAAGCTCCCATCGTGGTCTTCTCCCGAGTGATAGAACCTCGGCACAGTAATGGACGACTGTGCCCCAGACCTTTTTGAGGAAAGTAAACTTGCATTGTACTCGGTACCAGCTTCACGGATGTTGAGTATTAGACGAGAAGCCTGGTTTATGAGAACTTAGTTCTATCTAGCTAGAAGAGGATGGTAAGGTGATGGGCTTACGACGATGTAGTATACGACTATAACTAAACTAAATAACCGAGCTTGAGTTTTTTAGAGTTTAGTAGTCTGTAGAAGAACATACATCCGAACGGGACCATTGTTCAACACCCTCGTAACCGACTCCGGAACAAGACTCAAATCAATGAGTAGCTCCAGAACCGAAAGAACTTGGCGCCGTATATCACATCAGTTTCTCTCTCCATCGGGCATAGTTCACCAATACACTCACTTAAAATCCTGTAACCACACAAATTCCCGTCAATCAATTAACCACTCGGGATACACATGAAGAGAACTCACGGAAAGAAAAGTAGGGTTCCATCCCGATAGTATACATATAACAACGGCGTAAAGACTTTCACATATTTGATCCTCTCTCTAAAGGTCCTCAGATTCAAAGCTCGGTTTGTCTCCTTGTATGTCACCACGAATTTGGTCAACGTCAGAATCGTTTCTATCAGTGTTGATACAGCGCGCACACCCCTAGTATTACACCTCGGCATTATGGCTCTCGAATGGACAATGGCAGGAGAGACTCGAGACATACATGAATGCACCATCGACTTTGTTTAGGTTAGATAGTAGTTGAGCGATGATTTCTGGATCTGAGGAAGTAGGGCTTGTCCAGCAGCCCCAGAGAGGAAAGTGGCCTCCTGTAGCAATTTTGCTAAAGTAGATTGAGAATACTGCTAGGGTTATTCCAATCTAACAATTATCCTGGTCAACTTCCTCTTTAAACATTCGTAGTCATCGGATAACTCACTAAAGCTTCGGCTTTCAAATCAATGGTGTGAGGTTAGCCTTTAAGGTGTGGGTGTGTGATAGACGAATGGGGATCATACCTCCTGTTAGGAAGTAGAGTAAGGTCGAAACTATGCGAATAAAGAGTCAACAAAGCTATGTTGCGAGTATGTAATACCGCTCACCGAAACGATTATCATTCCAGGCAGCTTTGAGGCGCAACACGAGTATGATCTTCATAGTAATTGGAATAACCACGAATGCCTCACTAGTGTGTCAATGATGCTCAACAAACAACTGAACGAGTCGATTTTGGTTAACTCACAGCCCGTTGTTTGCGACGTATCCAACATCACACCTGCCAAAAAAATCTTTTGAGAACCATCTCGCCCAACAGGTCAATAAGGCGTTGGTTTACCACTGTACGGTTGTCCGTCAATCAGCTCTTGATTAAAACAGTCGAATGAAGGAGATTTACTGTTTTAGATAGATAATTATTATTCCAAGCTTCATAGCACACGGCAAGCTCAGACTCGTCACTTCCAAACATACGAAAAATAAGACTCACTATAAAAAGTCGTTCTATTCTCCCACCATTTCATTAAACCTTTTATATTGGACTCGAAAACCAGAAGCACTCACATCATGACAGACCAAATAGCTAGCCTCAACACGAGATAAATGGCCTGCGTTCGTGACCACGCCGTGTTCTGATACAGATACTTGATCTACTACCCAAAAAGCGAGGGGAACTCAATTTTCAGCAAGTTCGCTCACTCGAGGTAAAACCGACTGTCGCACCTCCTTTGGTAAAAGATGTATCGTATCACATGTCAAAAGCGTAACAGAAATCGCTACCCCCGAATTCCAAATCAAATCAATCAACCGAACCAGCACCTCCAACAAAAAAGGAAAATCACAGCGCTCACTTACTCAGAAAGTAATTGTATATCCTTGAAATCAGAATCCCATCTGCGTACATTTCCACCATCACATCGCTAGTTCCAGACATCGTCGTCGTCGCCGTTCAAAACCCGGGTTGTGCTCAAAAGACAGGCGTCGAGAGGGAGCCTGGGTAGTGGGGAAAGGACATGCTCATGACAGATCGCCACGTTGTATCTTATAAACATGCTACTTCTTTCAGGGTAGGACCACAGTGTTAAGATAGGTGAGCGCTAAACTTTATCAAGGCACTCGCCTTCTTTAGCCACCAAAAGTAGAACAAAAGCGGTGGCGCAATACGCTACATACACTTTCAGCTGACTTCGTTGGTGACAAGGCGGTGCGTTGCTCTGTCTGGAATGAAGACGCTGTCATACCGAGGGCTCGAAGAGATTTGTTGCAGACTAAGGATTTTCGCTGCAATCTGATCTGAAATTTTTAAACGCCTGGTGAGATCTATATTTACAATAAGCGAACTCGAGCTCGCATTGATCAGCCCAGGATCAGCGCTCCCAGTGAAAAGTTGCCCGAGTCGGCCAGATACGACGCACAGAAGCAAAATCCGCGAGAACCAATACAGCGACCGCAGCGCTTAACAAACATGCGTCATCCGCGTCAACGATCATAATGCATTATCCCAACCACATGTAAACGATAACCTGGTAGACATAACCCAAACGCTGCCCGCCAGCAAATTTTCCTCCTAGCCTCTCCATGATCCACAATACCCGAGGAAGGAGTCAAGATAATGCAGGAAGGAGCAAGTTAACCCATGGCTCGATTTGTGTTATGTTCAACGTTGAATCTCGAGAAGATGACACCGGTCTTGTTCAGACGGCCGTTTAGTTCAATGGATGACGGTTTTACCGGAAAGGTGGTCGTTGATGATCTCGAACTCGCGGGCGTAGCCTGCGATTAAGAAGATTAGCGTGAGGTAAGTGAATGAAGAAAGGGAGAGAGGGATGAGATGTTGTCTCTTCTGTAAACACACCCATCGGTAGAGAGGACAAGTGTGCTGTATTGGTTGACTGAGACCGGCCAATTTATCGGAGGTGTTAAAACGAGAACCGCGTGGGGGCAATACGCGCGCGCCAATCGTAGTTATATCACTCCGAATGTTGAGGGGAAGGGAAAGAGGGATAGGGAGACAAGGGAAGAAGAGGCTCACCGTGACGATGCATGACGCTAAAGAACTTCACGACGACTCTGGAGGATGGGCGAGTGAGGACCTGGCGCTTGCCACGGCGCTCGGCATTGACAATGTTGTTCAGACAGTTATTCTACCCATCCTATCCACATTAGATCCACTCTTCTCTCGCATGGCAAAGGCACTCACCAAAGCGGAGACGCGGGCCATTTTATCGACTTTTGAGGGAGGATGTCGGGGACTAGAAAAATAAAAGGTGGACGTGGATTCATGGACCCCAACCTGAGTTGGCCAGTTATGGAAAGTGCGAGTTAAACGGGGAGAAAAAGCGGGTACAGATGCATTGTGAAGGTGTCCTGAGAAGAGCACCCAGATTAGTTTTGAGCAGTGGCAGTTACATTGGGGGGCTCGTGAGTCTTAACGTGTTGACGAGGGGCAGTGGAAACAAGTGTGTTTGGATGGTGTGTACAAGGCTACAAGTGCAAACAAGGTCMAAAACGACTGAAACCGAGAGATATTCGAGTTTATGGATAGGGTACGTGAGCTAGCTGAGGTACAGCCACAGAGTGCACAGCCTGGCTTAAATACTAAACGTGAAATTTGCACGAAATAATCTGAAGAGGTAGGTAGAAAAACATCACGAGAAGTAGTTGTGGTCATGGGAAATAAAATGAACAAAATCTATAGAAATTGAAGAAAAGCGAACATAAGAGAGGGCACAAATAAATAACAGTCACGAATAGAATATCATGGATCATCATTAAGGCATAGAAGAGAGAGAGAAGACGCAGGAAAGTGAACGAAAATAAAGATCGGCTGAGACATAAAAAAATAGAATACTCAATATCACTCCAAAAACCTGTTTCCACAGTCTGTAGTAGCGAGCTTCTCCCACCGCACATTCACACCCCTCAAGCCCTCATGCGGTCCCCAACTGTACCAGTTTCATCAAAACCGATCCTCTCAACGTGATCTTGTTCCTCCCAGCTCTCATCGTGATCACCCCTTGAATGATAGAACCTCAGCAAGGTACGCGCCCGTGGCCCCAATCTTTGCGAAGAAACTAAACTTTCATTGAACCCAGCACCGGCTTGGCGGATATTGAGTATCAGACGAGATGCCTAATCAGGGTTAGGATTTGAGTATAATCTGGCACAGAGAGAAGGGGAAGGTGTTGTCCTCACGACGATGTAGAATACAACTATAACCAAGCTAATAATTGTCATTGAGATTTTTTCTTATTTTTGAGTAGTGGAAGACGTACACCCGAACGGGGCCGTTATTAAAGACTCTCGTAAATGAATCCGGAAGAAGATTCAAATCAATCAACAACTCAAAGACCGAAAGTACTTGGAATCATATCAGTTCTTTCTGACGAGGTTTATACTAGACTTGTTTGACACCTACTTAAAATCCTGTGATCACCCATATATTCATCAACAATAAACCAGGAAATTGCCTGCAAAGCACACTCACGGGAAGAAAAGTAGTGTCCCATCACGAAAATAGACATACAGCAACGGCGTGAATACTTTCACGTGTTCAATCCTCTCTCTCACCGTCCTCAAATTCGCAGCATTTGTTATCTCTTTGTATGTCATCACGAACTTGATCAAGGTCAGAACTGTTTCTATCAGTGTTGATATCGCTCGGACGCCCCTATTATCGAGAGGCATTATTACAATAAAATGGACCATGGCAAGGGAAACATACATGAATGCACCATCAACTTGATTTAGATTCGATAATAGTTCCGTAGTACTCGTCCAGCAGCCCATGAGAGGGAAGTTGTCTTGAGTGGAGACTCTAGTAAAATAGATTGAGAATACTGCTAAGGCTATTCCAGTCTACGGCTCTAATGATCAGCTTCTGTATAGGCAATGACAAAGTTCACCAAGAGCTCACTAGAGCTTCGACTTGATTGAAGAGGGCCAGTTAGCCCACGGGATCACGGCATGACAGAATAGGCTCATACCTCCTGTCAAGAAGTAGAGTAGTGATGAAACTATATTCCGAGAAATAAGAGTCAACGATGGAATACAAAGAAGTATACTCACCTAGACGATTACCATTCCAGGCGGCTATCAGGCGAAGCACGAGTATAATCTTTAAAGCGATTGGAATAAAGACCAAGGTCTGACTAGAGGTGTAATCATACTCAAAAAAAAGACAAAAAACCGATTGAAGGAGGATTTGCTTAACTTACAGGCCGTTGTTCGTTACGTATCCGAAGTCGCACCTGTAAACAAATGCCGTTTTGAGAACCAAGATTTCCGACAGGCTGATTAACTGTTGCTTTACCACTGTTCGTTGCCCATCATGCAGTTAGAGAAGACAAGTGATCACTTGAAAAGAATTTCCTACTGTTTTAGGTAGATGATCGTTATTCCAGGCTTCACAGCACACGCCTTCAGAATTATCCCCACCAACGTTTAAAAAACTCACTATAATAAGTCGTTCTGTCATGTACTATTAAGCCTTTATATGACTAGGTCTCTGAGAACTCACATCATGACAGACCAAATGCCCAGTCTCATTACCAGATAAATAAACTGCGTTCGGGACCACGTCGAGTTTTGATATAGATACTTGATCTGCCACAAAATTTTTAAAAACGAATTTTACCCCCACGCACCCGGTAAAACCGGGTTCGTACCTCTGTCGGTAAGAGATGTATTGTATCGCACGCCAAGAGCGTAACAGCAACCGCTACGGTCAGGAATTCAAATTATCGCTCAATGCCCGTTCATGCTCTGAAGCCAAAAGAAAGCACATACTCAAGAAGTAATCATAAATCCTGGTAGTCATAATCCCACCCACGTATACCTCCGGCGTTACATCAAAGTTGGGTCCAGACATCGTTGGAAGAGTCAGAAGAGTGTGAAGCGGGGGAGTGGTGGTTTGTCGATTCAGGCCGTCACATTGCATTTATATCTCTCTCTGATATGTTATGGGTAGCTTAAAATAGATAACGGTAGAAATTATCAGATAACCGCCTGACTTGCTGCTAAAAGTGGTATGAAGCGCTTTTACATCTTATTATACTCGACGCTATTTACTTAGCTCGATGGCTATCATTACCTGTAAAACCGTCATATTTAACAAGCTTGCGCTACGACAGAGTTAGTTAGGAGAGAAAATAACCAATAACCAATAACTTCATCACTATCAACCCAGTGAAAAGTCATTGAGCGCCCATCGGTGTCCCGCGATGGTGAATCAACGGCATTTCTAATGTTGGCTGATGATCATTGAAGTGATGCTGATTCCGTGGGATATTCTTCATGCACGCAGCTCGACGCGTTAGCCTTCATGTCAAGCTCTTTGCCGAGCTGGAAGGATTCCAATACAGACTTTCAGCTTAATTCTACCACAGCGCTTTGCTACCTACCCTTCCTGTGCGTTGTTATCTAGCCTTACTCGCAATCCAGTTGAGCTAGCGTATAGAGGCCGAACTTCTGATCAGCATTTGATCACCCGAATAACAGCATCATGATTTGGAGAACCACTTGTGCTGTTGTCGACTTTTTCCCTTCGCCTCGGCAGATGAAGAAGCTCAACGGCGCCTGGCTCAAGTCCTCTCCTCTGGGGTTGATATCAAAGACCCAAGAAGAGTCATTGCCACATATCAAGATAAAGTATTAAGCGTCGTTAGAATAGACCGTCCTGAAGCAGAGCCTCGTCGAATACTCGACATCTCAACACGCCAAGCCGATACGTGTTTGCTTCACAGTGATACAGCGTGGAGTAACATTGATATCGTCCGTCTATTATTGCTGAGGAGGCGTTCAGGATAAGTGTCCTGGAGCATCAGAGCAGTGTTCTGCCGGCCAGGGTTCGTTGATATGTTTGATGTGTCTCTGCAATGGTATCAGAAACCAGACTGCGGAGCTCCATTTGAGGTACATACCCTTCTGTGTCCCCCCTTCTGGGTCACAGAGTACATGGACGCGAACGGATTGACCTTTCCATGTCCTTTTGCAGATCGCTTCGCCAGCTAAATGATCAGAGAAATAGGGTTAGTCTACGCCAATGGTATGTCACACGTTAATGCGCTCAAAGAGCCAGGGCCCAGCATCTCCTGTGACCACGGATTACTCTGCTCCTAAGTTTTGCSCCATWTTCTGAACTTTCGCTGTCAGTCGAAGCGGCTTACTAGAATCGTCGGAAAGCTTCACATATGTTTTTTGTGACCGCTGGCACAAGGGAGTAACACCACTGGGGGCGTTATCATCACTGGATAAGGCATTTCGCTACCACTTGGACATTTAGAATATTGGAGGCGCGAGTTCCGACACTCAAACGAACACATGAGGACTATTCGATTAGCAGCGCCGAGAGAATGGAAACGCAACGAGGTTGACCAGCCCCAAAAACACCCGGTCGTCCCCGACGTACGCAGACAAGATATCACGCCCGGGGAGAAGAGATTTCGCGAGTACTAGCTAGCTTACCTTCAAAAAACCGTTGGTGCTGATTGTAATTTGTTGTGAGAGCATCCGCATGCGAGTCGCATCAGCATTTCGAGTCGATCGGATGGTATAGCTAGCAGATCAACTAGTCAGAGCATAGATGGTGATTTTCGCTCTAACTCGTCGGGGACGCGGTAAGTAGTAGTGTGGTTGTGGTGTGAGGTACTGGCCTAAGAGCATATTTAGACCTTGAGAACTACTGCGTCTAATCCGAGCCCGACTGCGCCAGGTGCTGTGTGCATCCAGGACGATCAAGGGCAGCCAAACGCTGTATCCCTCCCCCATTGGTCTTTGCTGGTCCACCACACTGACCAGTGCTCAACAAACTTGCAACATATAACAATCATGCACATGCATTATCCGAAAACACGGGTGAACAACAACAGCCTAGTACACATAACCCAAAAGCTTTCCACCAACATTCTTCCTCCTAGCCTCCTCATGATCGAGAATACCCGAGGAAGTAGTCAAGATGATGATACCGAACCCACGAGCGGGAAGGAGCAAGTTGACCCACGACTCGATCTGGTTGTGTTGGACGTTGAATCTGGGTGAGATGACACCGGTTTTGTTGAGACGGCCGTTTAGTTGGATGACAATTTTGCCGGAGCGGTGGTCGTCGATGATTTCGAATTCGCCGATGTAGCCTGTGATGAGGAGGATTAGCGTGAGTTGTATGAATAGAGAAGGAAGAAGAGGGAGGAGGTGGGATGGGATGGGATGTCGTCTCTTCTGTGAACACGCTGGTCGGTAGAGAGGAAAAGCGTGCTGTATTGGTTGACGGAGACGTGTCAATTTATCGGAGGTGTTAAAACGAGAACCGCGTGGGGGTGATACGCGCGCGCCAATCGTAGTTATATCACTCCGGAAGCAAAGTGGAATTGGGGTGACAGGAAGACGAAGGAGGGAGGGGCTCACCATGGCGTTGCATGACGCTAAGGAACTTGACGACGACCTTGGAGGAAGGGCGGATGAGGACCTGGCGCTTGCCACGGCGCTCGGCGTTGACGATGTTGTTAAGGCAGTCGTTCTAACTCATCCCGTCCAGAGTCAGATCTACCCCCTCATGGATATGACAGGCACTCACCAAGACGGATACGCGAACCATTTTATCGACTTTTTGGAGGGAGGGTGTCGGAGACTAGAGGGAAGAGGTAAGCGTGGATGTATGGACCCCAGTCTGAGTGTCGTGCTACGGAAAGCGCGAGTCAAACGGGGAGAGAAAGGGAAACAGCCGAGGACAGGAGCATTTCGAGGTAGCCAGAGACGAACACCCAGACCAGTTTTTTGAAGCAGCGGCGATTTACCTTGGGAGGCTCGTGAGTCTTGACGAGGGGCGAGGGCGACGGGGAGGGCGAGTGGGCAGACTTGTGATCAATTCCATCAGCTGTGTGTTTGAGCGTGTTTGCGTGATGTGTACTGTACAGCCCATCAAAGCCCCCCCGGGAGACGCCGATCGGTCTACGGCTGGGTGTGTTGTTGTGTACGACATCGGACACCGTCAAGACCGCATATCGAAACCATGGTTCGTCGTCGTCTGTAGTGCCGGGAGTGTTGCTGATGGAAGTGTAGGGCCGCGTTCGCACCAAGACCACAAAGAGGGCTTCCCGCGTTCTCATCGAAAAATAGTCCGTTTCTCGATCCACCTACCCTCCTTCAGACCGCTGACCCAAGCGCAACAGCTACCCCCGCCTCACCCTCGACTTCCACACCAACAAGCGTATCATCGATGAAGTCGTCCGTCTACTCCTATTTCTCCCTATACCCTCGATCACTCACCACCTTGTACAGGCTGTCGTCCCCTCGAAACGCCTGCGCAACAAAATCGCTGGCTTCACCACCCATTTGATGAAGCGTATCCAAAAGGGCCCCGTCCGTGGTATTTCCTTCAAGCTCCAGGAAGAGGAGCGTGAGCGCAAGGATAACTACGTTCCCGAAGTCTCTGCTTTGGATACTTCTGTGTCCGGATTGGAGGTTGATCCCGATACCAAGGTGCGCCGCCCCCTAACGCTCGCACATGTGCCCCGATACTGACTGTGTTTTGCGTAGGCCCTCCTCGATTCGCTCAACTTTGACTCGATTACCGTCAACGTCGTCGTACCCGTCACCGCCGCACCCGAGAGGCCAAGGCGCGAACGACGAAACGTCCCCGGTGCCGGTCGTTCGTAAAACACTGGTTTCCTTATTGCCCTCCCTCCTTCGACTGGCGTATGGCAGATAACTCTTACTCGGCTGTAGATTATGTCTTTCTATGCTCTGTCGTTATGCCACACATGTCACCCCGCCATACAAAAGAAAACCTTCTTTTCTTCCATGATCTACGTCCTTGACTGCTCTGAGATCGAGACCCATTCGATGGCTCGCGCTGATCTTCACTTGAGCTCTTAACTGACCTGAAGCGCTGCTGTATTCGACTCTGAAAGAGCGACTTTCTTGAGCGATGGTTACTCGAAAAGAAAACCGTTTCTCGTTTCAGCCAGCCAAGTGAGATAGGCGGATCAGGCGTTCCATGTATGTGGTTCTTCCTGATAATCCCCGCTCTTCCGTCGTAGGTGCCCATAGAAGAGTCAGCAATATCAGAGAAGGCCTAACTGGGCAAAGGCAAGACGCGAAGATCCACGTAAGAGACAAAAGTGTCTCTTGCTCTAGAATTACAAATGTACGCTAGAAGTTATAAAGCCTTGAACTTCAACCTGGTGCGCCTTTGACTCCCTGTATTACACACTTAGTGAATTCAATGCGCAGAGTACCGTACTTTCTTCAGCAATCACAATGCTCGTTAAATGGGCTAGAGCTCCGCTTGCACGTTTAAGGAGCGAAATCAAGAATAGGTATTATATGCGTATACAATGAATGTATTAATGCTCAACCTCCTGGATCCTTCTGCTCTCTGGTGAACCGCAAGAAATTCCGCGAATCAGGGACATTAATTCCCATTGACACATCGCGATACACATTCAACTTCCAGGCCGATACAGTCATACACGCAGACACTACTACCGAGTTTCGAACAAAAAAGGGTATGGAACGTCATCAACTGCTCAAGTTATGTTAAATCAGTATCGCGGTGACTGCAGATATTGATGGACACGTACTTCCAGTTGAAAGTGCCAACAAGGCCGACGTTGGGACCGAAATCGATGCCAACAGCTGTGAGGGTGGCAACTTGCTGGCCACGGAGGCTGAAGTTGACCACGGTCGCACCAGGGACGACACCACCCCCAACAATCTCGAAATCGAGAGGACCGCTGAATCTGACTCTGGACCAGTCATCATACGCGAGAGTGCCTTGAAAATCTCCACCAGGCAAGGCGGGGCCAAATGCCGTACCGCTGCCAGTTGCATTGAACTCGGGAACTTGGAGCTCGAGGTTGGTGGCAGCGATGATACCATGGAAAACGCCTCTGACGGTAGTAGACTGGGACCAAGCTTGGAGAGCCTAAGCAGAGTATAACTGGTGAGTGAGCGGGAACAACGAGCAAATGGTGCTGCCTACGTTAGAGTCGGTTTGAGCGGGAGCCATTGGTAGAGTAGAGGGAATCGTAGAAAGGTGCTGTTGGAATAGGACTGATGTTCAACGAATTCACCTGGGCCTTATTTAAGCTGGTCAGACTCGCGCCTTCCATAGTCTGTTATGTCACCAGCAGCCATCCGACCCCGAATTGAGGCGATCCTGAATCATACGAAGTGTCGAGTCGTCAGCGCCAATCCGGGCACTACTCGGACAACGAAATGAGAGCAGAAACATAAAATTCAATAACCACAGGGTTTCGCCACAGGGGTTTAAATCGACCGAAGTGAGCAGCCCTAGAAGGAAAACGGTGCGTATGTCGCATGTTACAATAGCACAGAAATAGCGAAATCGCTGACGCCCATAATGCTAGCCAGTTGTTATTCATCTAACAGCATGGAATGCGCCTTCGAGCCCGCTGTCGCCCACGGGCCACGGCATGTCTCATGCAAAGTCTAATATCATCAAACCATAATTCCTGCTCTTCAATCTCGGCATGCAAAATTTCCTGGTCCTGTAGTACAAGGCGTCTATTCTATATAATAAATCTGCCCTAACCATTTACACGTAGTCTCTTGATCCCAAGAGGCGGCCCATGTTTGCGTAAAAGTACTACTAATTGGCGCCTGAGAGTTTCAACGACTCACTGTGGATGTGGCAAAGGAGATGAATAAAAGGAGGGCGCAACACCACAACGATTCGTGAAAAAGTAAGCTCATCTAGAAGCCTTATGACGTGGTTTTTGATATGAACTATGTTGCGCCACCGCTGTCATGAACATACCGTCCAGTGAACCGCTCCGTACCGGTAATCTTCAGTTCCGAATTTAGATCATAATGATTCAAACCTCAGTGAGGTTCATGGCTCCTCGTTACGTTGTGTTGCGTCATATAATGTGCTGCTAAAACAATACGGTTGCTCCTGAACACCCGAAATGCCGCGCAATTCTGGAAATTTAGTAGGGTGTATGATTATTCGGTTGCAAACTTTGGCGGAAGAAATGAACTAGAGCCCAGATTGCACGGTAATTTAGCGAGGGATTTCTGTACGACTTCGAGAGGGAGCTATGGTAAGCTGTGGAAATGAGGTTTAGCGGGAAAACGCACGGGACGACAGTAAGAAACAAGCAGTGATGCATAACGTACGTAAGTAGCCGCTTAAGTTAGTACATGGACAGAGATTCATACCACCCAGGATAGACCTTGACTTCTTTCTCGCGCCACCAACACCGCTGGCGCCCGCCACTTTCCCCCCTCGTTCTGCCGCTCATAAGCAGATCACAATCTTCAACTGAGGCTGTCACCTTCTCGTCACATTGATTAGCTTCTCATTTCTCACAGTCAACTTGCCAGCGTTGGTTAGCGAGACCTGGAAGGAATTTCCGAGTCATTTGCGTTGTCGTGAGTATAATTCTTGCACTCAACCCGATGCGCTCAGTAGCATTTCTCTAGATTCTACTCATATAATCACCAGTCTTATGGCGCTCGGAGAGCATACTTTGAAGGCGTTGGTAATGTCAGTGATTCAAGTTGACTTAGCTGTAGGCATGATCCCTGAGGGATGTAGACATGCGGTCGACGGAAGTGGCTGAGTGTCAGAGCATCGGGAGCAGACCTGGTGGTGGCTGGTGGTATGTCCCCAGCCTGTCGTCTCCTCCATACGCCTGTGGAACAAAATCGCTGGCTTCACCACTCACTTGATGAAACGTATCCAAAAGGGTTCCGTCCGTGGTGTTTCCTTCAAGCTCCAGGATAACTACGTCCCCGAAGCCTCTGCTTTGGATACTTCCGTGCCTGGATTGGAGGCAACTAGATCCTGATACCAAGGTGCGCTCCCCTAACGTTAGCACATATAGCTCGATAGCTATTCATACTGTGTAGTCCCTGCTCGATTCGCTCAACTTTTATTCAATTACCGTCAAAGTCGTCGTTACCAGCTACCGCTGTACCCGAGAGGTCAAGGCGCGAGCGACAAAATGTCCCTGGTGCCAGTCGCTTGTAAACCACTGCCAGTTTCTTTATTCTCTTCCGCTTTCGACTGGCGTATGGCCGATAACTCTTTCCCGACTGTAGATTATGTCTCTATATGCTCTGTCGTTATGCCACGCATGTCACTTGCCATATCAAAGGAAATCTCCTTTTTTTTCTATCGGCTTGCTTGCTTGGGCTTTCCGGAGTCCCAAGATCATCGTCGCTGTGTTTAAGTATATCTTCCTCCTCTATCGGTTAAATGTTTGACCCCGTTTTAAGATTGAGATATCCCTGGCGCACTGGCTTGCACTGTCTGCGCTTTGGTCTCCGCTTGTGCTCTCTCCTGACCTCAGCCGTCGGTGTAGACCACTCAGTTGAAGGAAGAGTGACTTTCTCAATAGACGGGTCCCGAGAAGAAGGCTGTTCCCCAGTTCCAAGATTTCAAAACGCGAGATAAGCGGATCAGGGGCAGGCCAAGGCCTTGATCCTCACTGCACCGAATACGCGAGCGGTTCCGAAATCATACTACCATTGATTCCGTGAGGGAGCAACTATATCACTGAAAGGGCCTCATGCATTCTCTACCCAGTCATATCCATCCTAGTAACGATAGCAGTAGAGAACCACCGGCGAGTTTATTTCAAGGAACTTCACTTCGATCAATGGAATCAGGTTTGTACGTTGTATTTATCTACGAAGGTCCCATGATGATGGCGTGATTTGGCGGCGCTCCGTCATACGGGCAGGTATTTACACCACAGACACTGTTAGCTAGCTCTGGCGTTGTTCCAGTCGGGGGCCAAGGCATCAATTTGCAGGCACGATTAATTCTTCGATTGATTCTTGGCTGATCAAGGGATGATTACAGGAACCAGACTTACATCGAGTTATTTATGGGTAGCCGAAGATTACTTACTTGTTATCAATATCATCTCCCCTTGGCAAGTCGCTGATCTGTATCTGTAATACTCCCTCACTGCCCCCTTAGTATATCAATCAGTCCCAAGTAGCGAAACTGCTTAGCAAATACAGTTCCCATTATCCTATGCACAGCAATGAGCTCAATACAGGATAGTGCTTTGTTGAAGCGTGGTGCACAATGTCTGCTAATGCTCAAATAGCCAGGATGAATCTCAATGCAGGTACCTTACAGTGACAGTGACGTGCATGTAGATGATAGATTTGCGCTGAATGGGAATACAAATTCTGGGACACAGAACTGGGGTTTAAGGCCTTAAATAACCAAAAGTGCCGTTACATCCTATATTGCCCCCATTCCAAGTCCAAGAAGGAAGGGCTCAATGTTGACTTTAACAGATCAATGGGGGCTCACACTTTTCAATTATACTGCAGACTACACTGCAACCCACTCAAATAACTACATGAACAGTGAGCTTTCAAGTAGATCATTATAGTGCGTTCTAATGTGATTGACAAATGTAGCTGCAGCTATAACTCTTCTCACATATGATACTTTACACTTGTTGCCCAAAGAGGTCCATTTAGTTCCAGTTATCCCATTCAAGATTGAGAAACTGATATGGTTCTCATGATAGATTCAGTATATCTATAGGTTCGTCCTCCTGGAGTAAGACTGCCAGACGGGTGAACTAGAGTTTGCTGATACATTGCGTGTTGTCAGTGGTTCTTGGTCACAGATGCATGTTCTTTATATATCCATATGCCTCTCCACATGGTTATATGTCATGTAAGAGCCACCATCCCGGAAACCCAGTTTGAGCTAACTGTGTTGAGTAGAATAAGGTCTTACAGTCAGTGAATTACAATTATCTACTCCATATAGTTTTCTTAACTCGATACACAGCACAAAGTAAGAACTTCTTGTCAGCATCGGTAAGAATCTTTTGACTGCAGACCTAAATGTCAACAACTCACCAACGTCTTCGCAATATAGTGGTATGTTGCGTTAACTTGGCACAGAGTCACTACCGCAGCTGAAGACGCCTTGTCAGGTGCAAAATCGGATATACAAGTCTCGGTTCCGTGTAAGCATCTTTTCGACATTGTCCCTACCTCTTCTATCATCCCCAACAGAAAGAAAACTGATATATTTCCCTGATATGGAAGCCTCGGTACCGTCGCAATTCCCATTGTAATTAAAGTGTTACTTGTTGTTCGCCTACGAGCGGCGTGGGAGTGCAATCGGACCGGTAAGTAGGCTTTCGAGCAACTTCACGCTGGACCAGTCCTTATAGACTGTGCTGATCATGAATCAAAAGTATCTATTGCATTGTACATCTTCTCGGCAGGTATGTACTATCTCCGGAATGTCACATGCTAAGACCTTTCATTTGAATTGCACACGCTATAGCCGAGGCACTAGTAAGTCTTCCTCGCTCTCGCTACCAGTGCAAGTTGAATTAGGTGTGTTATTGATGATGCCAACGTTTTTCAGTCTGGACTAGCATACGCCATCTTCAACATATATTTGACTAGAAAAATTGAATCAGGCAACTTTCCCCTTCATGGTTGTTGGGTATTCGGATCTTCATCGTTATATCCCACTAGCTACGCAGTCGGTGCGACTTTTACGTATGTCTCCCTTGCTCCCCTTCACAAAAAAAATCTGACAATGTGTTCGCCCAGGGTTATACGAGCAGCTGCTACAGTTCTTGAAACTATCTTGACTCTTGTCAAGTTTGTCTTGACATATCGAGACACTAGAGCTCTAACTTTATCTCTCGGGAAACGGCTCTCACACATGCAGATATTTACTCCAGTCTTATTTGTCTATTATCGTGATGGAACGCTTCTTTTTTTACCGTACGTCTGACGTTTCACCGTTGATACTAGAGAACTCTCTGTGACCTGACGTCCCTTTGTACAACAGGATTTTGAGTAAGAAAACGCAGTTCTTGAAGTGACTGGCCTAAATATATAAATTTCATGAAGTTCATTCTACTAATCAAATTATCCTGAATTTTGACTTGTTACCAACAACGCCTGTCGCTGCCAAGTTCTCAAGCATCACCTGGAACGTGTACGTTTTTGACAGCATTTCGAAGTCTTCTGATTGTTAATACCAAAACTAACGCCTTTTGCTTTTCAGCTGGATTGTTGTTGTGTATAGCATGGCCGTATGTTGGCTACCCTCTTTGTCTGTGCAGAGCTAACTTTAACCTTAAGGGAGCCCGCCTGATCCTCAACCTCCGTGAAGCAGGCCAAAAATTCGGAGAAAGCTTTGTTACTAGAACGGGGCATTCAATTCAGTTCCTTCATACGACTGATTACGACAATGAAGAATCTCTTCCAAACACCCATTAAATCAATGATATTTATGTCATACTAGGGCTTCAAAAGAATTGCGGAGGGTCGGGTGAGACATGATTTGGAGGTTATGTTTCTTGTAGCTTTCTAGTATCGCGGTACTTCCTACATGTAAATTATGTCACTATTTACAGGAGTAGCTATCCGCTTATTTAGTTACTTTATAAGCGGAGCAACTTTCTACTGACTTCACTATCTGTTAAGAGAACTCATGAACCTTATGATACGCTATAGACATTTTCATGACCTCATTCTCATGCATGAGCCTTGCACTGTAAAATTTGAAAGGCTTTACAAGCTTATAAGTCTTGTGTGAACACTTTGCTGAGCCAATGTAATCAATCAATGGCTATGGACTTACAAAACTTTTACTCACTTCTACAGTTCTCCTCACGGTTTATCTGAACTTGGCAATAAGATGGAACAAAAGATGAGTGAGGACAACAGGAAGTTTTCTAAAAATCATACAACGAAATTTTTCTTATGGAGGCCTTATTTTCGAAAACTAAAGTTCCTGAAGACTGCTAAAAGTAGGAGTTACATTTTCCTGATGTGGTGCCCCCGAGGTAAGTCCGAAGCGCGTGCGGCCTCGTTAGAGGCTAGAACGAAGACGGCCAACGCTTTGTATGATACTTCGAATCTAGTTACGTCAGTTTGATTGTCATGCACCACGAAAGCAATCCTGAACGCTCATCTAGTCCAGCCGCTGGTTTGTCATTGTCAACAGAGTTCACGGTGATGGGAAATATAGTAGAACCCACAGAAATATCTTATGATGTCTGCAAATCAGGAAGACTTGGGCTACACCTCAGAGACTACAGGTAATTCTCAGCTCACTGCACTATACACTACTCTAACTTCAAGGAAGTCTGGCATCGTTCCATCAAGGCAATATGGTGGAATCGTTGTCCTCGTATGTCGTAGAATGACGAAATTCAGGCATCACAGATTCTATCGGTCTTGACAATAAGGTTTCGTCAAAGCTGCAACCAACCTCACGGACGTTGAGGATGAGACGGGAGGCCTATTTTAGCATCAGCTCAGCCCCAGGGACAATCTCTTAAACCTTGGAAGTTGGAGCTTACAACAATGTAGTAGACAACATCAATCCATCTGGGATCAGGGTTCATTCAAACTTTTGGAAGAGTACAGACTGCGGGATCACTTACATTCCCCAGTCGATTGCCATAAAGATCATTCCTCCTGGGCTTAGTGGAATTAGACGAAGATTAGCTATGACCTCAAAGACTGAGAACACTGAATGATTGGGTTTAACCTCTCAGTCAGTATGTCGCACTTGGTGTAATTGGCATCATAGAGCTGTACCTAGGATTCTATCATATGCGTTTGTCATCAGCATAGGTTGCATGACTTCAAAAT
>JANIEX010000771.1:0-20337 GCA_027627405.1 Leucocoprinus birnbaumii
TACGGTGCCCATACTTGTTCACAGATTCAGGGTCCACATGAATGGAGTCCACGACATGTGAGTGCTGAGGAAGTGTTGAATGCGGATCGTTACTGACAAACTTGATTCGATGAAACAGTGCAAGCCGTTGAAAAGGGATGCGAATTTGATGCGAGAGAGAAGTAATCTGAGATAAGGGGAGAGAAGGGTTTTGAAGCTGAAGAATGCAGGCCTGCAAAGCGGGGATCAACTTGGGAGCACCGTACTCCTCCGCTATAGTTGAGATCCGAACAGGTTTGCGTGACGGGTGTAAAGTCATCTGTAATTGACGATAGGGAATGAGTGAAGGAATGTAACGGGGGAAGGGAAGGGATTGTTGAGCCATTTCAAGCGCACGACTGATATACTTTTCGTGGAGCAGCATCCGCTCACATCGATCTAGCCACACTGTCATCTGAGGATATTCGTCCTTCATGTTTGTTGCTCTAAATGCGTCCTTCGCCATATTGATATGCAATCGCTCAGTGTATTCCGTGTTGAAATTGTCTAGGGTTCCGAACTGGCAGAGGAAGAAAAAATAGTGATCGAGGAAATGGAGTTTTGGAATGTGATAATGTTTTCGTATCTTCAGCTCAATGAAGACGTCTCGATTTTGTCGAAAATCAGCAAGTGCCGAGGACATAGCATTGAGGGTATCTGTGGAATGAACAGGGTATTTGGCGAGATAAAGGAAGTCCAGTAATGCGCGTACACATTTGATCAACTTGGTCGAGCTTTCTCTTGATGGTAAGCGAACGTCGAGAACAAGACCAATGAGAAAACGGCACATTTGATCATGTTCGGCGCCTGTGACACGCGATAGGCCGGTTATACCCTTCTCAAAGATACGGATATGATGATTGGGTGGAAGAGCAGCGCAGCGACGGTTGATCTCTTCGGCACCAAGTACAGCCGTCAACCATGTAAGAAGGTGTCGGATTACACCTTGGTACAGCTGGTGAAGGATGTCGGGGGTGATCGATGCGTAGATGTTTGAGAAAGGAAGGTGGTTCCAGAAAGGCCCCTGGACAGCCTTGATCCCTGCTTCGGAACAAGCTTTCCCAAAAGCCTTGGGACCCTTGTCTACCGTTGACAACGCGGCTCGAATTGGCTCGATGTCGCGTGGATCTTGCGCGCTCCCCTCATCTCCAATCTCATTTCGGTGTGCGGGGCAGACGGGGCATTTCCCGTATCGAACGAGCGTAACAAGTATTTGCTCCAAATAGTCTCCGACAAAAGCTGCAAGGATGGGATATCCATGCCTAGCTGCACCATTCCCACTCACGAGGACTGTCCCAGAGCGGCCGAGGTCTTCAAGCGGTTTGATAACGTTATGGACACATGCATGAAATAGGTTGGCGACCGCTCGACGTCGAGAGGCCTTATTGTGGATGTGCTCGAGCTTTGAAGTAGGAAGATAGGCCAGTAAGACTTGACATTGACGTGACGGTTTCCGACGGGCATGCTTGGGAATGTTGCCCAGTGTCAGATACAAAGGGTATGCAGTCTTGTTGCGAAAGCTCGTGAGTAGGGTCTTATCAGAAGACAAGATTACTGGCACGATGGTTGCTTGCCGATTGCCGGTCGCCTTCTCTATTTCGGTCTAACCAGAACATGAATTGGAATGGCAAGGAGAGATATAGTCGTACAATAGACTGACCTGTTTTTTCCACCACCAATGACCAGTGTTCATCTCATGAAAAATCTGTTTCTTCGCCTTCTCATCGCAGTAATGTCGCTCTGGCTCCACTAGCAAGTCGTCTGATAGATCAGGAGCTCGCCAGAGATGTTGTATGCACTCGAGCATGTCGCGAGCATAGAAAACAATATTCTCTCCGTTGACAAGAACCTCGCGTCGGTGAAATTTGGGTCGTTGTGGGAGCTTCGTGTCAATTATGTGATTGAGCTCCCGGATGTTTTTGTACGAGAGACCCAGCTTCTCGGGTACCTGTACGCGCTCAGCACAATCAGTCCGACTTGACAAAGGAAAAACAAACATAACCCAGGGACGTACCTCTTTGATGGATAACAAGGATGTAAGAGCCGTTGTGGTGATGCCGCTCCCTTTGGCCCACTGGGCAACCTCCCAGTCAACCTGAGAGTTGAAAGGCGCCCATGGATTGAACGACTCTGAATTTGCGTCAGCATGAAGCGACGTTGCGTAGGCCTGATCAGAGGTGTCTTTCTGATCAATTACACTACCCACTCTTGAGTTATGATGTTTCTCAGAGTAACGAAGCACCCGAACGGGTTTGAGTCCATGACCGTTGTCAAGGAGCGGTCGCTCGAGAATCCTGCTTGCCAGTTCCTCTTCGAGCTTCTCCAATTCTTCGGCGGTCATTTCCTCATCTCCTTCATCTGTAGGATGATTGCTATTGACGGGGACACGAGATAGCAGAGGGGCTGGGGGGTTGGTGAGAAGTGTATGAGCATTGTCGCTCTCGATCGCGTCCTCGTCATCCTGCAATTCCTCCTCCTCGAGATATCGGTCAAGAAGGTCATTTACGTGGTCGATGTCCACATCGAGTATATTTGAATCAAGTATCTCTTCATATTCGTCTTCATCTTCCACCTCCTCCCACTGTTCTCGTTTATTTGCTTCTACTTGCGGGAGAGGCTGTGATTCAACGGGGATGATGAATACAGGAGTGCTGTGAGGTAGCCGCTTGTTTCGCCGAGTAGAAGCTCGCGCCTTGACCGATTGGAGCCTGCGTAGACTGGGTTTGGCATGTAAGAGTTCGAGCAGGTATTTTTGACAAAGCGAATCGGTGCTTTGACGAAGGTGCTTGAGCATTGCGCTTCGACCAGTGAATGCATCATCGCATCCCTTGCAGACAGACGGCATGTAGATTTATTGAGGGGAAAATCCGATAAAGAGGGAAGGTGACGAGAATGGAGCGAAGAGGGAAGGCGACGAGCATGGAGCGGGCGAGAGAGGTTGAGGCGACGTTTGACAATACACTTGTTTACACCGGGCTACAAACAAGGGCGATTAGCGTCAACGTCACTGAGGTCTCAGATCTCAGAGCCGGTATAAAAAATGGACGTACCATTCACACCGAACTATCCCTTCCTTCCTTCTCTCCACTACCATCCCCTCGACCATATCCCCTTCCACAACAGTTTATACACATTCATCTCTTACTATGCCAAAGGAAACCAGTGATACCAGCGCTCTTAGGCAGCAAGAGCGGAAGAAGACCGCGGCCAAACATCAGGCCACCCAGGAGAAGGCCGATAAGAAGCTGATGGAGGCGAGTTCAAGTAAGATGTTCTTCCTTAGTCTAAATTGGCGGATATATGCTCATCGTTTGGTTTCTGGTGTCGCTAGAGAATCGAAAATCGAAAGATAATGCTCTTGAGACAAAGGGTAAGTATTACTTTGCCTTCTAGCGTTGATAGAACTCACCTGTAGTTGGCGACAGTTTGGTTGCCTGTGAAAAAAGCTTCGGCTCCACGAAGCACGAAGAAGAGGGGCGCATCTTCATTGGAATCAGATACGGTAAAAAAGCCTGCTAAGCGATCTAGTGAGTTGCGGTAGGCATAATGGGCTTCGTTGCTTGCTCACCTGTACTTTAGAGTCCGACAATACCAGTAAAGGTGAGTGTTATGTTTTTCTCACGAGTGCTGAAGCAATCACTTACCTGTTATGGTGTTCGTAATCAGCCGATTCGACCGCTTGCGTGACAGCCGTCACTCGCCAGCCTTCCTCCTCCACCAAGAAGTCGGTCCGTCACTCACAGTCCCGTCCCAGAGCAATCACCCCGGAAGATGAGGATGAAGACGACGAAGGGCGTAACGTGTTCCATCCTCCCTCCTCTCCGCGGTCGTTCCTTTCTCAGTCCCTGTCCGGTAACGAAGAGGGCAATGAAGAGGGCGAGGAGGAAGCTCTGAGCAGGGCTGCCATCCAATTCAGGATGGAGGTGCGTGCTTCCCCCTGTCCTGTTACTGAACTTTGACCATTTCCCCCGAAGAAACCTGTCTTTCTGGAGCCTAATAATGCCGCCGATTCATCTGTGACTGCCACCTCTAAGAAGGCTACATCAGCCGCCGCCGATTTATTCCTGCCGGACGACGACGAAGAAGTAAGTCCCCCCAAGAGGTCGCATGCGTCGAGTAAAAAGGTCTGTTGCTTCTCCAGACGTATTGGCTTTCTGCTCACAGATGACGGCCCAGGCTTTGAAGGACGACTCTGGTGACGAGGTAAGTTATCCTTCCAGCTTTCTTGCACTTCATGGTGTCTGATTTTCTCTATACCGCAGGACGAAGACGAAGATGGAGATGGAAATGGGGTAGTCGAGGAGCAAGATGAAGATGACGGCCAGGACGACGATGAGGAGTGGCCTCGCTACCTCCAGTTCAAGCCGAAGCTTAGCATCAAACGCCAAACGCCTCTCGTTCGCATGCTCATTCGCCGTGCCATCCGAATCGGCCACATCATAATCGTAACTGAAGACGGATTTGCTGAATCTCAAGACCGCGAAGAGTTCCGTTCCATAGTGGTTATGCAAGCGGGCGACGATTTAGAGAAAGAGAACCCAGGATCCCAGCAGTTCCAGTTGATGAATCAAAGGGTGATGGATGACGGTCCATGGCGTCAACTCATCGGAGAATTTGTAGGTGCAGATTCTTCCCAGGCGGCATATACTAATGAGCGTTGATGATTGTAGGCAGCTGAGCGTGCATCTATTGCACGCTCTAAGATGCGTTCCGCCGCTCTTGTCCATGTCACCAGCTACTGCTTTGGGGAGGATGAAGCTGGCGCAGATCGGGTTGCCGCACTTCTCGACGACAGCGTCTTTGTGTACCAGGGCCACTACGCTAAGGACAACAAAGACATTGTGCGTTTTTATTAGTGGTTTTTGATTGTCCTGTTCTGATCATGACCCAGGTGAAATGGGTTATAACCCCTCACACTGTCTATCAGAACCCGGCCATCATCAAGACGATTCGACGTGCTTGGTTCAAGACACCGACGGCGTTCGGCACCAAGTTGAACGACTTCTACATGTCCTCGCTGGAAGGTAGTTCAGACAAGGAATTCCCCATTCCCGTCGTAGCCTTGGCGGCTACTACTGTGAGCTCTTTTTTTTCTTGCGGCTTCCTGTGCTCACTAGTCTCTCCAGGTCTACGCCGCCCTCAGCATGTGGAGCTTGGGGGATTTTGTTGACCACGATTTCTCTGCCGACGCTTATAAAGAAACTTACGATCGCCATGTGCATTTCTTCGAGGAGACCAAGAAAACTCTCCCACTTGCGTTTCACGATATCATGTCCAAGATTTACAAACTCGTCCGGTGAGTTGGTGATTCTCCTTATGATCTATATCTAACTCGAGCTCGATGAATGCAGTGATAAACAACCCTCTACCCAGTCTGCTGCCTCGAAGGGCAATCCCTTCATTTACTACCAACCTGCCACGATATAGCGCTTAACGTCCGTCTATTTCTTTTCATCACTATCATTCCTAGCCTTTCTCTACTAGTATCATCAGCCTATCACTAGCTGCCTATCCAAATCTTGTATTCTATACTATTTATAATTGATTCAAACCACATTTCCGGCCTGATTTGTAACAAAGGAATATGGACTGCTGGCGTTTATTATAGGCCAATTCGGCGTCGTTTCAGTTCAATAAATGACGTACTTCATTTATTATGACGTTTTTACTTTACTGGGAATATCCTGCATATTGAAGTTTCTTGAAGGTTATTTGCCCTTTACTGGATCTTATCGACCCGAGTAAGGAAGGGCGGTTTTTCCTGATGGAGGAGTCTCAAGGGAAACTCTGTGGATATCAGTTAATCTTGGAAAGGCACTGTTGATTTTGATTTCGGGGTTTTCGACTCAACTCGAGATGCAGACGGGACGAATGTGCTAACGGTGGTGGCAGAGTCTCGGCGAAAGCTGAGCGCTGAAGCGTTGAAAGTTCCTGTACGTGTTGGCAGATGTCATGGCGGTGCGATTATCATCTTCTTGTGCTGGAAATTGTGTTTGGATAGGCTGTGGGTAGACTCGTGACGGACCGCTTCTTGTTGGCTCCTTGCTTAGGCTGATTAGAGTCACCTGAGAAAAGCCCGCTAAGTTTAGGCGATGGCCCTGGTTAAACCGCTTGACTAACGACCATGAACAGGCTCCCCCGAAATATCGATCTAATTATTCTACAGAGCAACGGCGACCTGATTCTTCTTTAGTTCTTCATCCAAACGCTACAACGACGAACGGCTCCGGTTGTTCGTCGATCATCTAACCTTTAGAATGCAGGAAGATGTTTATTTTCAAATATCATGATTCTGATGCTTGTGGCCAATTTTCATCAAAGTCCACGGGACCTTGACATCGAGCGTGTGTTTTATGTTACTACAATCGGCATGCATCTTTTTACTCACAGGATGAGCCTCTCCAGCGACTATCCCATAAAATACTCAACGGCGTCCATGTTCCCTAGTCAGGCACAGTCATCGCTATGGGCGTCACCTCCTCTTTCCCCCCAGGCTTTGAGCTGGTTCCCGCCTTTCGCCATTGGATGCATGGATACATGCTCCAAACACTCTTTTACGGGGCTAACGCCATTATATTCTTCCTGTCGATATGGGTCCTATCTATCCACATCATGAAAGGCTTGCACATCCGAGCCGATCGCTTCCATAAGCATCACTTGCTGCAGAATGCATTGCTCTTGCTTTATTCTATTGTGATGTTCGGGCTTTCGACGGTACTCATGGCACACCAGACTGTAATGGCAGGGGATGCATGGTTTAAATTCCTCGACAACGTCGACACGTCGGCTCGTATCATCGTCGAAGGCGTGTTTGGAGATCGCGCGGGTTTACAGAAAGCCTGTAGCACGACCTTGGTCTTGATTAACTGGGGGACAATTGGAATGCTTGTAAGAACAATTTGGTGTCTGTCTATGAAGGAGAGTCTATTTACGTCGAGATGAAATCTAGCTATGGCGATGTGTCGTTCACTGGAAAATCCGGTCTGTCTTCCCTTCTGAGATTATGGTTCTACCCTTCTTGGTATTCGCTGCATGCATCGGTGAGCCATCTCCTCTCCACTTGTTTGACTAGGCATCTGACTTCACGATCTCAGCAACCGGGTTATTACAGGTCGTGCGCACTGTAGGACTAGATGCTGTCGCGCCTTCGACTCGACAAAAGAACTGGACCCTGATAGCATGGGCACTCTCGACAGGCGAGCATTACCTATTGGCGATCATGATCGCCACCCGCATTCTCTACCACCGCACCACCATCCAAAAAGAACTCAACGCCAAGGACGTCAACAAATTCGCTGGATATCTCACTATCTCCTACGACTCAGGCTTCATAGTTTTACCGTTCGCTACGGCTTACCTGATCGCATTGGCTAAATTCCCAAATCTCATCTTCTTGTTCCAAGCGGCAGTGGCTCAGAACCAGGTGCGACTCAATATTCCCGGCGCCGTGATGGTGATCGACTTGGTGCTGATCAACCTCAGGTCATGCTCTCTTTACTCATCGTGCAGCGACTTAGCGCAGGAAGAGCCTGGTCTGGAAAGACGATCGATTGCATCTTGAATGCAAGCCGGAAAGCAACGGAGCATTCGATAAAGCAGGCTCAGGTGGAAGATATCACGACGATGGGGTTCAACCCAAATACTGAGGTCTCATCGACTCAGAATGATGATGACTCAGAACGCTCGAAGAAGCGAGGAAACCATGATCTCGTAACGGATATTAAGAAGTTTCAGGGAGCAGTGAACAAGGTGTAGCGTAATTCAAATGACTTTATTATTAGCAATTCTTCTTGTATTAATATGGCATAAAGTTGCTATAAGTTTGAAGTAAAATCGCATTTACCTTGACAATCATGACAGAATGGCAGTGTGGAGTCAACGAAAGTGACCTCTAGAGACGTTGAATGCCGCTCTGTATGAATCTCGCCTACTAACCGCCTAGCTGGCTGTGCGAGAGAGAGAGATCGGCCACTATGATCATCAGAATATAGTCTCAAAATGATCTGTTACAATGAACTTGTTGGCCATCATGATCATCATGGTCGTATCATGGTTTGAGGATGGCCTTATATACGGTAGCACTACAGGAAGTAATCTACTCATGGCCCCATACCCTGCCGACCTCGCCAGCTTTCTGGCCCGCAGCGAGAGGTACTGGTTTCGCGGAATCATCCTCGCAAGTGTAGGTTATGGGATTGGTATCTGTCTCTACTTCGCTTGTGTGAATAGGCTCATTTCCCGAATCACTGGCTCTAACCCTACTCAACCGCCTTTGACGCGAACGCGTAGGAGATGGGATATCTTCTCCCTGGTCTACATTACGTTCATGGTGGCTTGCTCCACTATGAGTATCCTTGCTGAAGGAATAACCGGAGAGCACGCATATGTTGATCATCGGTCTGACCTAGGAGGTCCTCCTGAATACTTCTTTGACCATACATTCCAGCACGTTACGATCTTGAAGGCTGCATACATCAGCTTTGTTCTGTGCAACTGGGGTGCCACGGGATTGATGGTGAGCACCGTATGTTGTGGTTCTGTCGTCTAGAGTTATTAATATCAAATCACAGATGTGGCGTTGCTTGATCATCTATCGGTGCGCGGTGGGACCTCTAATTATCAACACATGTTTTCGAAAACCAATTCTCTACATGATCATTCCTGCATTCCTCGCCCTTGCTTCGATAGGTTAGCCTGGTTCCGCTTGCCTGCATGGAGACGCTGCTGATACACTAATATAGCATGTGGCACCATTTTCCTCGTCCAAACACTCTCTCCGATGCATCTTCCGAGTTCGATGCGCTCGCTCAATTGGACAGTCATCTGGGGTAGCGTGGCGGTTGCACTAATGTGGACATTAACCGGCATGATAACTTTAAAGCTCTTGGTGCACCGGCAGGACATGAAAAAGATTGTCGGAGAGAAGTACTACTTGGACTACACCAGCATTGCAGCCATGTTGGTTGAGTCATCTGGCATTCTTTCCTCCTTTTCTGTTTTTTATCTCGTTAGTTTTGCGTTAAAGGCTCCAATCATGGTTTTGTTGCCCTTTTTATTGACACAGCTCCAGGCGAGTTTCTCGAGGTCAGAGATTAGGCAAAAGCTAACAACGGACCATTCAGGTGATTTCCCCGCTGTTGATCGTTTATCGAGTCGCTAGTGGCCGAGCTTGGACGAGGCATGCTGTTCGCAGTTTAGAATCTCTTCCAGTTTCAAGTCCAGTTTTCGAGCCTGGGGCCATTTCCGGCTCTACGCTTCGACCGGCGGGGTCCACAGTATTCTTTGAACTTCAAGAAGAGACAGCGGCGCAGAATACCCTCGAACCCGATGGAGAAGAATGTCCGAAGCCCACGATGGCTTCAACCATGGAGGAACTCAAAAAGCTCGTCGAAGATCCCTTGGAGAAGGAAAAACGAGCAATGCGACAGAGGTCAAAAAGCTCCGGTGAAAGGATGGGGGCACGTCAAATGTTGCACGAAGAATCCATTAGCGAATTTTCTGCGCAGCACAGAACCAACAGCTTATAGCTTGGACGATATTTAGTGACCATACCAAGAAGTCCTGGACTAGTGGAGGGATAGCTGTATTTATCATCATTGCTTGCACGATCTATCTTTTCACGCCCGATAGTATGGTGGTGTTCAATCCTGCGATCTTCTGTTCTAGCAGATTTCAAACTTTTAAGAAGCTGAAGTTCGCGTTCTGTTTTGAAATTTGTTTTCTCAATAGTTCCCACGTTCGTGAATCATCCATCAGCGCATCAACGATTGTTGATCGTCGATCAACACCATAAATAAATGCAAGTTTGAGCTCTTCCACCATCGAGTCCATTACAAGGTTGGAGATAGGCCTTAAACATCCGCATTTCTCGCACAACCCGACTTGTTAACTGCTCTGCGTCTACACTGCTTTCCATTTTTCGGCGGCATAGCCTGAACCCGGGTCGAATTCCGATTGTTCCCGTCGCTTTCAAGAAAACTCCGACGCACAGACGGCTTTTGCACCTCTTGCCATCCAGGGTGTTGGAGGAGGTATGATAACAACACAGACGACTGTGCGGTGTATGTCTATCTGGCGGTCCACCGCCTCCTGTCCGCTCATTGTCTACCGAGTCTGATGTGTCTGGGCAAAAGGTACCTGGTGTCGGATCTGATGGCTCAAGCTACGCGATACTTTATGCAGGATTGGACGGGAAGCACCCACTTAACATTCTGACCTCTGTAATAAACTTCAAGGCTAGTGGCTCAGAACTTGCCGAAGATCCGAAACTCCTCTCGGTCCTCTCGTAAATCACAGGAGATGTGACAACCGCAAACATTCGGCTCGGTTAGCAGGGCTTCAATCAGTGAAGTGTGAAGTGACACTGCAGAGTCAAATCGAAAATGTATCATCGACACATGTATGATGTCGGCCTCTAGATCCTCATCCTCCAGCTTCGTGTTCTCTAGTCAGTATCAATCTTCCGCTTTCTCAAGCCTCGGACAAAATCAGTCCGCACACGTCTTGAAGATCATTCAATCTCTCAGAAAAACTGTGGCACAACAGTTTCCATTGTGCTGTTGGATTCGGCGCAAGTCACCTCGTTTAGTCCTTTCCCCCGTGTGTTACGGCTTAATCTGCTTTCTATCTTAGGCCGGACGCTGAACGATCCACGGCGCTACAGGTGTGTCCCCTAGAACGCTACACAGCATCCCAAATACTCTGCTTAATTCTACCTATCAGTGTAGATAAGGTCGACTGTCTCTTACAAACGCGAGAACCGGCGTCAAACACACCATTCTCACTATCCGAGGCGTCTCAATGGACCGATTGGCATTTTTGATACTTTAAACTTGGTAAAACTGGAGTTCGAGACCGGTATCGACTCTAGGCGGATTTTGACATCGTTGCGGCTAAGAATATGATATGTCACAATCCGGTTAATGTTCACGGTAAAATGTGATTGCTCGTCGTTACTGCTTCATCGCGAAAAGGAATGAAGTTCTCAATTCAACGAATCTAGTTGAATGTCACTGCGGAAGAGCAGAGACACCTCAGGACTTCTTCCTAATCATGGATATGTTACGATGCACAAGAAACTCCCCCAGGGCCCAAAATACTCTGGAATTCGGGCAGGAAACTGAAAGGTAGGTCAAGATTCGCCGTGCTTTTGATTGCTTGATCAGGAAATAGAAGACTCGTGTTCTATAGCGCCGACAAACGACTGCTCAGAAACAAGAATTCCTGTCGTAAGATAAACTTGGAACGCCGCAAAACGTCATGCATGTATCCAGTCATTTTGCCACGCAATAGCGCCCTCCTTGATCCTCGTCCTCATCGAGACTCATAAAGCAGGGACGAGTCACTACACCCAGAAAACATTTCTTCCCTAATGCGGCTTCTCGATCTATCTGATCCTACCTTCGTTCACCAGAGCGAGAGATACTGGTTCTTAGGTATCATTCTGGCAAGCATGGACTATGGTGTTAACGTCACCTTGTTCATGATGGGTGCCATTTCTTTAGGTCGCCGCTTCCTTGAACGTCAAACCACTCGAACGGATCCGGGTCGATATCGCTGGGATATTATATCTCTGTGTTATACAACAATTATGTTCGGGTTTGCGACCTTGAGCATGGCCTTGTCAATTGAAGTGGCTGAAGATGCCTTTGTTGATTTCCGGGAATTGCCCGGTGGTCCGTCGTTCTATCTTTGTCAAAATGTCTTCGAACGGATCACTTCCCTCCGAGCGGGGTATATGGGACTGGTTCTGTGTCATGGCTGTACGCAGGCACTATTGGTATGTCGTTATCGTTAGGACGGCCTTGCTACACGCCGAGCGCTCCGTTAACCCACGACTGCCAGATGTGGCGCTGCTTGATAATTTATAGATTATCGACGAGAAGCTTCTCACTCTGCGGAATTCACATTCGACTCTGGAAATTGATCATGATGTTTCCATTCGTTTTGTTTGCAGCTTCGACAGGTGAGATACATCGTTCCGAGCTTGATGGGTATCGTTCTGATGGCTCCTGACTATCTGCTATTATTCAGTCACCGGTTCATTGTTCATCCTCCAAGCCTACGCACCATCCAAGCTTCCACATGGTCTAGTATTGACTCCTTGGGGAGCAGTATGGGGAGTGATTGCCATGAGTTTATCATGGACGCTCACAGGACTCATCATCGGTCGTATAGCGGTTTCTTGCTATGAGACGCGCAGGGCTATTGGTAATAGTCACCATTGTCTGGAATATGGTGGTATTGCGACCATGCTCATCGAGTCAGCTGCGTTAATATCCGGGTTCGCTGCATATTTCGTGATAGCATTTTTCGCCAAGTCTCCCTCGCTAGCGATGATGCCATTTCTGTTGGCGCAGATTCAAGTAAGTTAGGCATCATGGATCAAGCTCAAGGCCAGATAATCAGGATCAGCTGACAACTAAGCAGGTTACTTCCCCTCTACTTATGATGTACCGGATAACGAGTGGTAGAACCTTCCCGAGAGAGGTCGACCAAACCTTGACTGGTCTCAGATTTTTAGGCGAACCCATGGAGAGCTTCGAGATGCTCGAGCACGGCAGTCGATTTACCGGTTGAGTAGTCTATCGAGCTCTGGAGTATGGTAAATGCGGGCTACAAACCCTATATATACACGAAACGCCAAGGAAATAACATAAAGAGACACTAGGACTCGTAGTCAGAGTAGTTTAGGCTGCGCATGAATGAACTACATAATTTACTCCGTTAGTTAGACCTGTATTCTGTTTTCATGTCGTCCGCCAATTTTTCGGCGATTGCATAGCATCCGCCAGCCTGCGTTCCGTGGAGTCAGCACTTTATTCGAGACATAAAATTTGAACCCTGCGCACCGTGTGGCCAGATATGATCTTTGGGAAAATGGAAGCATCGCACACCCGCAAGCCTCTGATGCCATAAACCTTCAGTTTGCTGTCAACAACTCCACCGTCTTCCCGAGGACCCATTCGACACGTGGTTGTCGGGTGATATACGGTTTCAACGCGATCCTTCACCAACTCGGCAATTTCTGCATCCGATTTGAGATGGAGCTGGTGATCAAGCTCATCTTTGGTACTGGCATGATCGAGATATCCGGCTAGGGGTTGGGTGTGTGCTATCGCGAGGAGGGCTCGGACACCGCGAACGAGTTTCCACATATCTTCGGGGTTTTTCAAGTAACTGGAGCAATCATTAGAATCTCACTAAAATACTTAGGGAGTAACTTGCTTTGGATTTACGCTCGGTTGCTGCCAGGGATCATTGGACTTGAGAAGGACAGCTCCGGTACTCAATGGTCTAATCGCAGATGATAAGCGGTGCGTTTTCGCATTGGTAGTACGGCATACCTGACGAGATAGCAATGAAGGGCGAATGTATGATCCTCAAACCAGATGGCACCGTGTTCCTAAGCATCACGTCAGAATGTTACAGCAGGCAAACACAAATCAAGACAGACCTTATAGGCAAAAGGAGTAGTGAATAACTCAAGATCGGGACTATCCTTAGCCGAAGTACTATCTGTGAGATGTTGAGGGTATTTTGAAGGCGGGAATAGCTTCGGGTCATCCGAGCGAATAAATGCTGCTGATTCACCAAACTACGAATTCGGATAAGCTGAGGTTGCGCTCAGACTGAGCAGTGCTCACGTTGGTTGCCAAAGGTCCTCCCCAACCAAGAATAAAGTAGCGCGTGAGGGCGCTAATCAATTTAACACCGTCTCCAAAAGTTTTGGGTCTCATCCATTTCGCGGAAGCATTATGCTTGTCCTTGAAGTATAGATCCACAACGGGATGGTCAACAAGATTTTGGCCAACATTAGGTTGGTCAAGGATAATGGGAACATTATTTGAACGCAGGTGTTCAGACGGCCCGATACCTGAAAGCATCAGAATCTGGGGGAGTGCCGGTCAGTAACAACGAACAGAATAATACTTAGATCGATACGTACCTGGGGAGAATGGACAGCACCAGCACTTCAGAGCAGGCTCGTTAGACGCGTGGAGTGAATTAGGCATAAGTGACTCACCAGAGAACGACATCCCGCTTTGCTTTTGCCCTGTATCTCTGCCCATTTTTTTCCCTGGCAAATTCGACGCCGACTGCCCGAACCTCGCCTTTCACATTCCCGAATATCACGCGAGTTACTGTTGCATTTGTAGCGACAGTAAGGTTGTTTCTCGCGAGAACGTTGGGCGTCAGGTAGGCAGACTCTGACGAGACTCGCCTGTACTTCTCGTCCACATATGTCACTGGAAATTTTGTTGGTAAAAGCCACACGGCAACGGTTCGAGAAACGTACTGATCTGCAAACGAAGGTAATCAGTTTGCAACTTCATCTCATAGTAGCAACGAATCAACTCACTCGGCTGACACCCATGGTACCCTGAGGTCCATTGAAATCTGGGGTGAAGGGGATGCCAACGCTGATACAACTCTTGATGAACGCTACACTCGGCTTTGAGACGTAGTTGTTGTAACCGACTCTGATCGGTCCATTCGTTCCGCGAGCGGAAGTGTTCACAGAAGGGTAATCGGGGTGAGGAATATAGGTTTCATACTTATTAAAGTACCTTAAATCATAAAATCATTTATTGGGCTTGAAATGAGGAAGAAGTTACGTATACTTGCCTCTGGAAATTCTGCCAGGACCATGAGTCGTCCCCGATGATCTGGGCCCACTCATCAAAGTCGCCTGGAGCCCCGTATTGAGCCCTTTCAATCAAAATATGAGCAGTTGACGGGAAAGGAGATTATAGGCAAACATACATCTGCGCATTGATGGATGAACCTAGTGAACCTTAGAATCACATGCATTCCTGAAAGCGTTGGTACTCACATCCTCCGAGCATTTTAGCTGGATTCAGATCAGCAGAAAGCTAATATACAGTCTTGGACACGTACCACGCGGCCAGAAGTTCTTTTTTCCCCTTGCAAAGACTTGTGGCTCAGTTCTCAGTTGATGAACATGCTTCGTTATGAAGAGTCGACCAAACATAGAGGGTGTACGACTTTGGACCAGAGCGGTACCACTATGAGATAGTGTCAGTTCCTCCTCCGTGCCGGAGAAAGAAGGCATAAATACTCACCTGCCTCCTGCCTCTAGTAGTAAGACACGGATGTTGGGATCCTCACTCAGCCTTGCAGCGAGGGCGCAGCCGGAAGTCCCTGCATACCCAAATTGCCTCTCTTAGCAGCCATCCCAATCAGGCTCGTGTCGACACGTACCTCCTCCAACGACAATGACATCGTAACTGTTCCAAGCATCCTGCAGCTCACTGGTGCTTCCTACCTGCACAACGGAGCAAGCATGAGTGCAAGAAGCTAAGTGAGCAAGTAAGTACTCACCTTGCTCAGATCCTCGATGTAGTACCTTCCACCATTTGCTCTCTTAGCACTCTTGACGCGTAGATACTTGATGATGAGTGCGAGAAGACTACCAGTTGCAAGGAGGAGTCGTATCCGTGGGGACAGTGACGATAGATACTGCACAACGGTGTCGATTTCCGGGATAGAGGGCATAGATAATGATCCAGCAAGTGTACTTTGGATAGGCATTGCTTTAACGAAGATCAAGTACTATGTGGTCAAGGATATGTCAGATGCGAGTGTGTGCACTGGAAGGTGCCGCGTGTGTGAGTTCGTCTTCAGTCGGGTCGCGCTGACAGCAATAGTGTTGACGAGCTGACGATGATAGTTGTAGAAAGGGGCTGAACTGCTGGCCGATGTTAGTACGTGGTCAAGTGCTGAAATAGGGTTGCGAGGCACCAGCGCAGGTCCAATGGGGAAGCAAGCGGTCTGATGTTATTTTTGAATGCGGGGTTTATTAAATGAAGGTCAGGAGGACACACCGCAGAAACTCCTATTTTCTTAAGCAGCAACTGTGCAATTTGGAAATATGTTCTACCTAGCGTGTCAAAGACATTCCGCTGCTTGCACAAGATATCTCAGCCATAGCAATGGCCAGCTAGCCGCTGAGGCGGAGGCTGAGGAGAGGATCGGGCGAAGCGAGACGTGGGACGATACATTGCGCACCTGGATTGATGGTTGATTGATGTGATCAACTTGGTTAGTGATGCCATGTGATAAAATATCGGTTCAGAAAGTCTCCATTCGATAATTCACGTTTGAACACCAACTTGATGAACTCAACCTGGGCCATATATAATTCAAAGAGGCCTACGGGAAATATCGCCAAAGAAGTAGCATCTAAACAATAGTCTCTAAATCGCATTGGTTCCATCCGAGTCCTCAAGGCCTCAAGTCTTCCACAGCGTCAACCCCTCGGATCGGCAAGAGTCGGATATTATGAACTCATCGGTTTGCTAGGTATTCGAAGCAATTTCTGGTGATTCGAGCACAATTTCAAGAGGTAAGTTGATCTCGCCATCGTCAACAAGTTCCCCCATTTCTCCTAGAATTACTCGAGAGAATCGAGTCGATCTGTAAGTAGTAACTCATACTTGATTGGTGCTCACTTCGACAGTGGGCCCGACACACAAAACCTTTATAACTGACTAGCGCTTGAACCCAAATGCTGAAACGCGTTACAGCCTGTCGAGTATTAAACCCTGGTGTCGAGGACCTACGTACGGGACGAACCTCCGACAGCCACTTCCAACGCCATTGTGATTGCTACCCATTTCCTAGCAGGCCGGTAGTGAGTCTGCGCAGCAGTCCCTACACTCCGGAAAGCATTGCGGCTTCTCCCTATTTCGCCGGACTATGTCAGCTTAGAGCTAGCCCTTTAGCGCCGAAACAACGTGTACCCTTTAACTGATCAAATGCCAAGGGTTTTGCCCCAACCTCATCTTCTCCGTCATGGTCCCCTCCTATATGTCAGAAAACCAGTACATAAACGAGAGATCATTTCTTTATGGTTCTCTTCTCGCTACTCTCGCATACGGTGTCGTCGCCACTCTTTCAGCAATTTGTCTCCTCGTCCTACGCCAAAACCGAATACCAATCCGCCACAGGCGCGCTCAATTTGTCTATGTTCTACTACTATTCACGTTGAGCACGCTTGGATTGGTTTTCCAAGTGAAGATTACCCAAGCTGGATTTATCGAGCAAAGGGACTTTGACGATGGAACTGCTGGATATGGGGGTCCTGCTGCCTATCTCGGCAAACTTTTCGATCATTCCACGGATCCTGTGTTCAAGGGATGGATGTCTTGTCTGGTTATAACTAATTGGTTCTGTGATGGTATTTTGGTATGTGATCCTAAAAAAGCTGAACTTTTCGCTCTGACTTAAGCAGCTCTGGCGATGTATAGTCCTATACGAAGACAACCGTTTCTGGCCCAAATTCTTTCGTTTCTTACCTGCATGCCTCCTTACCGCTTCTTTCGGTGATTGTCCTTCTCATCATTTCGTGACTTCCTATTCACCTCACCTCGGATTTTACAGTTACTGGCATCCTTCACCTCAAACAAATTACAGCACCTGACGATTCTTCATGGGCAACCTCTCACTTTCCCTTCAACTTTACAATCCTCTACGGTGTCGTAGCGCTCTTCGTGAACATTATTCTCACTACCATGATAACCATTCGTTTATACATCCATCGCCGAAGAGCCGTGAGAGCTCTTGGTCCAGGACACGGTTCGGATTTTACGAGCGTCATTTCAATGTTGATTGAATCTGCTGTCCTCGCCGAAGTATTTGTGATTGCGTTTCTTGTACCATACGCTCTACGACATTGGTTCTGCAACATTATCATTCAACCATTGATTCAGGTTCAGGTGAGTCACTCCGAAGGTTGGTCGAAGAGCTGAAATTCATTTACGCATAGGCAATTGCACCCCTTCTCATCATTTATCGTGTCGCACAAGGCAAAGCAATGACATCTTTACCACAACATGACAACACCGGTCGCTCTGCGCGCAGTCAAAGTCGGCATAGTACTCTCTCCAGCCTCGGCCTCGGTTCCCGTCCCAGACTCAGCGGTCACAGGCGAACATCATCCGAACGCCCCATTGTAGACGCCAGCCAAAACAGTAGTAGTAACACTAGTCAAGCAGTTTCATCAATGGGTACACAACCGATCATCATCTCGAACTATTTCCCTCACTGATATCCCATTCTCAGATCAACGGCCTCACAGAAATCTTAGCCCAGGATTCTCGCGTACACACTGGGATCCCGAATGCGGCTACAGTTACGAGCTCGTCCCTACCACAAGCGGCGATGACGAACTTGCACGCCCAGAAAGACGGATAATACAAAATGATCTTCGCTCAGCCCCACCATGACCATATGACCTGTGAGAGCCTAGGCCTCTGCCTCCAACATCATTTATTCTTACCATCTTCCCAATTTGAAAGGTTATTCCGTCTCGATGACGTCTGCATATCACTCGACGAGTCTGGCACATGGTTAGTGTTTCGATCGCCGTGCTAGGGCGCCTATGATAGCGAGTATAAACTTAATCTCGTTTCTTGAACAGCCTCCGGGTGTAGACGTCATCGGAGCCCTTCTTCTCATTCCCTTCCCTTCAACAACCCTTTTCACCTCGAGAGTCCTTATCTCTCTGATACCCATCCACACTTGCAAAAAAAACCGCAATATATAAAAAGCTCCACAGTCTCCCTATCATTTGATCACAAACGTGCAAAAAGAATTCATTAAGCACTTACTTATCCGGGCATCACTATTCCTGGAATACATACAGTACACATCACCTGCACATCGGAGTCATTTCAATTATTTATGGGAGAACTTCTTCCAACGGGCATTTGGTGCCCGCCCTCCTCTCCTTCTCACTTCTTTCTATCATACTTTGTCTGTCTTGTGTTCTTTGAATACACTATAGGCTGCTATTTTTAGGTGGGTATGATATCATTGGGACTGCTTTATGGGGAGTTCGAAGAGGAGGAGAGTTGTTGGACGTTGTTTTAGCTGTTACTTGGCGGGGATAAGGATGATAGTGCATAGAGGGTAGATGTATGTTACTCTATGTATCACAGATACCTCCACGAATTCCGCGAAAACTGGCTGAGGGCGTGACACTTCTGGAGAAAACCCAGCTACGAATGTAATAATCGATACTCAGGCTCTCGCTCCCGCTGCACCACTGTGACCATAACCGACTCCGCCGCCACAGCTCCTAGTATGAACAACTCCGATCGGAGAATGCACTGATCCAGCATCGCGTTCTCCATATCCCACTGTCCCGGCGCAGCAGCTATCCTAGACGTTACTTCAGGTGCTGCTGCTGCTGCTGCGCCGTTACAAGTCCAAACTCGAGCCCCTCACTCATTCCTAGTACTCCTACATTCACGCGCAGCGAGAGGCAGGACAGGACAACCCTGCCGAAACCCAATTATCAATGATGTAGTGTTACAACCCTTTCTCTCTCGAGTAAGTACTGTAGATAAATTTAAGCGACGTCAAAAGTAAACATTCCCAGTGCGAATTGTGTATGCTTGTGTATGGTGTTCTCCGTACCCCTGTTTACCCCGCAGCTTGGCATTAGCCAGGAGAAGCAGAAGCGTGTCCTGAGTTAATATTCAGTTTTTTCTGTGTCGGCGGTAAATCCCCGCAGTGTCGAATAGTACTGGTAGGCGGGTCGGGTGAGTGTGACTGCTGTTGACTCCTGAGTATTAGGGGCTGGACATTAGTCGCCGTGTATGCACTTGGGACGCAGTACTAAGGCCTTGGTGAGATGGTTGACATAGATGATAGAAGGGTCCCTGAACTCCTTTCTTCTCTCTGAGGACCTTGCTATCTTATCAGAGTTGACTAGGATGCAAGAGTGGAATGTGACAGTGAAGGATCCCTCGGTGTATCGCACTCCTCTCTCTCCGAGTTCCTTATTATCTTATCAAAACGGGCAAAGCTGATAGTATATATACTTTTGACGACAAGGGTGCATAAGTATAATTGACATGAGCATAGTAGTATTCTCGGTGTATCGTACAGCGTGCTCCGTTCTTCTCAAGCTCTTATCCTCGAATCAAAGTGCACTGGTGCGACGAGCTGAGCCTCGGCATGATGACGAACACTCAAGTCACCAAGAAACAGAACACTTCTGAAAAGAAGTATTTTTAAACACTACTTAGCAGCGAGTACCCCAGAGCTAAAATTTGCACGCCACTGTGATTTACGCGTAAATAATCAAGCATCAAGTATCCAGAATCTGGGGTCCAAGTAGCAGTAGCCACCATAGATATCTTGGGGTTCAAGCATATCGGCTACCATCAGAGTGCACTGTAGATAGAAAACATACCACAGATATCTAAAGTCGTAGTGAAGCATCTCGTATTCAGCAAACCGGGACCGAACGGTTGAAGAGATGTATTTTTGAAACACGAGTCAACA